>WOVY01007878.1:0-46186 GCA_013436015.1 Rhipicephalus annulatus | reverse complement strand
AACATTTTTAGCAGTGTCGTGATGAACGCCGTTGTCTATAGATACAAAAATTCTAATACATCGGTTCTTTAATGAACACTCCACTTTCAACTAAATAACTACTTGCTTGGCCATCAGACAGCCTCAGTCCTTACGTAAAAAGAACAAACTATGAAGCACAAAATGCATGCGCAGTTTCTTTTTTGTTTTTAATTGTATTCATTTTGAAAGAAAAAAAGCCATATTGTTGCTGGTCCTGGAATGCGGCACATCGAAAGATCATTGTACGTGGAAGTGTCTCCAGCAAAGATCTTTCTCTCTCTCTTTCTTAGTCTCTTATTTTCTCTCTCCCTGTGTGTAGGGTAGCAATCTAGACGTAGTATAGTTAACCTACCTACATTTCTTAAGGTATTTATCTCTGTCTTTCTCTCTCTCGGTTATATGCTTCAGCGATTGCAGGCATCTGAAATAAAACTGTATAGTTGATGGCGAGCTACAGTTAAGCATAAATTCCCAATAAACCAATTTTCTTCGTTTCTATTTGCCGCTCAAAAACTTGGTAAAGAACCGTGCATTCATAACGGGCGGTTCGGGCCAGCTGTCATGCGTGATCGGTCGTATATCGTAATACAACCTGTTTGGAAAGAGACAGAGAGGCTAATCGATCGGCCGCCAATATATTATATACGTAAATCATGACCGATTGCGATAGAGCGCTTGTAAGTGTAACGCCGTGAAAAGCAGAGAAGTACTGCTGTGCAAATGTGCTGAAGCATACGCGGACGTCAAGAAGACGGCGGCATTCAAGCAGGATGATGCCTCGCGTTTGTATGTTGTCACACCGGTCCCGTTGATTACGGAGGCGATCGCCGGGCTAATTCCAAGAGCCGAAGTATCGGCCCCCCGAACCACACCACGAAAGCGTGGACAATTTAGAAGTGGGGCTTATTGGCGCGCCAGCAGACGCCGGCTGTGGCCCAAAAAACAAGTCAGAGCCAAGAGTGTATAAACAAACAAATTATATTCTCAATAATGGCAGATCGAAAACAATACACAAGAATGCCCACTCCACAATAGTTGCATACAATATGTCACCAAACAACGCACTACCCAGTACAATCAGCCACCCTCGAAACAACGGACACAGACAACAATACACACTACAATGCAGTCGCATGCATTGAACAACCAAGACACTTAAAGACTAAAGAGATAGAAAATCCATTCAGTCCGAAGTTCTTGGAACAAAGGTCAGGATGATACTCTTCCGAGAATCACTCACTCAAAGTCCAGCGTTGTTGTCGTTCCGCTGCCCCCTGAAGTTTCTCTTCCAGGAAACCTCGCCGAAGTTTCTCTTCCAGGAAACCTCGATTCTTCAAATGGCCACTCTCCAAGCTTCGAACTTCGCCGGAAACACGTCGGCTTCCCACACGCAGCTGTTGCCACGCGTCTTCGCTCGATAGCGGTAAACACACGCTCTTGCCTGTAGCTCGAGTCGTCACCCCTCAGGTGGAAATCATCTTCTCCTGCTTTGTCTCCACGGACAAAACCTTCGCCGACTCCAAGGCGGAATCCCTACGCGCTCCGGCGCTAACTTCCGTCTTCTCCTAAACTCTCACCTCGGCTGCTCGGTTAAATACCTTCCGCGCCACATTTCAGAAAGTTTTCGTCATTTCGTCGGCGCGATACGCAGCGAAGGCTGGGGAGAGGCGCGAGACTGTATGAGGGCCGTCCCCGACCGATGACTCAACCCGGAACAACACGCCCCTTTCCTTCTAGAACTTTCCAGTGCTTGCCCGGCCGCCACTGTGGGGTGAGGAGGTTCATTGGCGAAGCCACGCTTCCGAGGGGAGAGCATCGCGCGCCCAGGGAGCCTTTAGATGTTTTTTTTTTCTTTTTTTTCGTTGACCTCGCGACGTCACTCCGGCGCGTTATCGCAAGAATTTGGCGGCGCGCCCATTTTGAGCGCTCGTTCTGTGACACTGCCCCCCATTTTAAGAATATTATCTCATAATATTCGAAACCACAAAAACGAGCGCGAACAGTCACCACCCCACTCTCAAATACTGTAACATAATCCGTCGCTCATGACACGTCACATTTATGAGATATCACTCAATACAATTGGACGTTACAATGCAATCTCACACTCATGAAATATACCCGCAGGTACATGAGTACAATGCTTCATCACACATTCCAAACAATAAAAACGTACAAAGTTCTGTCTTTACAACAATTATACAACACTATACATCACATCACAGCACAGACACTTCGACACTTGTGACGCAGGATAACACAACATTAACGCAACATATGGCACTCAGCACTGCCAAACTCATTCTGATTCGACCCTCGGCACTTATCCTGTGTACTTTGAGCGGCGCTTGCGCCCTTTCTTACGGTGCTCGCTCGATCTCTTCTTGTGTTTCCACGTTCTTTTTCGGCGAGCTATTTCCAACGACGATATCTGAGACGGCGTCTCAGCCATCGTGGTCACTTCCCACACCGTTAACGGGTCATAACGTTCAACGGGTCCTGTCGGTTTATTTACCAGCTTGATCATGTCTCTACATTTTGCCCGGCTGGCCAACTCCGTCTCCTTTACACTGTCAGTCGGTTGAGGTCGTGCCGACGTAAGTCCAGTTGCTCGGCCCATGAACTCATTCAACACGATCATCTTCTGATTCGCTGTCTCTTGGGCCGCGGCTTCACCTTGGGCTCTAGTGAGATCCGTCACGGGCTGCTCCTCCACTGTATCTCGCGGACGCTGGGTTGGCGAGGGCTCTATCTTAGGGTCTTCTCCCAAACATTCCGGATCATTCGGTCCTCGCGCCCCGTCGATGTTTCCGATGACAAGGTCGTAAAGGGGGGTAGTCATACATAGAGCGGTAACCTTCCCGCTGAAGTACGGGGTTTCAACTGCAATTTCTGCTTCGGGAAGCAGCCGAACTGTACGGTAAATTAAACAAACCGGTTTTGTTTTGCCTGTTAGCTCACCTTCCCGTACCAAATTTCTCCGCACGATAACAGTGGAGCTACCGGCGTCTCTTAGAACCGTAATCTTCTTGCCTGCAACCTTTCCAGGCAGCGTTGGCATTCTCTTCGTAACACCGGTTGGCTGTTTTGACATTACAGCACCCACAATAGGAATTTTCTCCCCATTCTTCAACTCTACGAATCCATCGGTGACGGCATTATTATCAGATTTCGGTGCCGCTTGCACACAGGATACCTGGTGAGTTTGACTCACTCCATTCCGACAAGCGTCTGCTTTGTGCCCAGTCTGACCACACTTAAAACATTTTACTGCCGCAGGGCTCGTAAAGATCGTTCGACAGTTTTTCGCGCGATGACCCACTCGGTTGCACAGAAAACATCGCGGAATGCTCTCGGGTGTACGCTTCTTTTCTTCGGGAGCCAATTTCTTTGAATCATCGGGACACTCCTTCTTGACCTTGGCCAAATTAGTTCCACCTTGCGCTTCCAAGAATTGATCAGCCAATTCAAGCATTCCTTCAAGTGACTCTGTCACAGAACGAGCGCTAAAAATGTGCGCGCCGCCAAATTCTTGCGGTAACGCGCGGAAGAGACGCCGGGAGGTCAAAAGAAAAAAAAAAGAAAACAAACATCCAAGGCTCCCCGGGCGCGCGCTCTCCCCTTGGAAGCGTGGCTTCGCCGACGAACCTCCTCACCCCACATCGGCGGCCGAGATAGCCCGCGAAAGTTCTAGAACGAAGGGGCGTGGTCATACCGAGTTGAGTCATCGGCCGCGGAGGGCATTCCAACCGTCTCGCCCTCTTCCCAGCCTTCGCTGCGTATCGCGCCGACAAAATGACGAGAACCGTCTGGAATGTCGCGCGCAAGATATTTAACCGAGCAGCCGAGATGAGAGATCAGGAGGAGACGGAAGTGAGCGCCAGAGCGCGTAGGGATTCCACCGTGTAGTCGGCGAAGGTTTTGGTCCGTAGGGACGAAGCCGGAGATGAAGAGGATTTCCACCTATGGGTGAAGGCTCGAGCTACAGGCAAGAGCGTGTGTTTACCGCTATCGAGCGAAGACGCGTGGCAACAGCTGCGGGTGTGAAGCCGACGTGTTCCGGCGAAGAAGTTGAAGTTTGAAGAGTGGCCAAGTGAAGACGGGAGGTTTCCTGGAAGAGAAACTTCGAGGGCTGCGGAACGACAACAACGCTGGACTTTGAGTGAGTGATTCTCGGAAGAGTATCATCTAGACTTTGGTTCCAAGAACTTTGGACTGAATAGGTTTTCTATCTCTTTAGTCTTTAAGTGTCTTGGTTGTTCAATGCATGCGACTGCATTGTAGTGCGTACTGTTGTCCGTGTCCGTTGTTTCAAGTGTGGCTGATTGTATTGTGTAGTACGTTGATTGATGGGTTTGATTGGTGACATATTGTATGCAACTATTGTGAAGTGTGCATTTTTGTGTATTGTTTTCGATCTGCCATTATTGAGAATATAGTTTGTTTGTTTATCAACTCTCGGCTCTGACTTGTTCTTTGGGCCACAGCCGGCGTCTGCTGGCGCGCCAAAAAGGACCACTTCTAAATTGTCCACGCTTTCGTGGTGCGGTTCGGGGGGCCGATACTACGGCTCTTGGAATTAGCCCGGCGATCGCCTCCCTAATTAACGGGACCGGTGTGACAATTAATCTGGCGTCCGCGAGACAGGACCTTTTGGTGCACAGTGTGTCCAAAGTAGTGAGAAAGAGCCTCGAGTTGTTGATAGTGCTATCGGAAGGATTTTGTGTGTTGTTCAGTGTTCTCGTTAACGAGTGCAGGGGAGTGTTCCGATAGACTGATCTAGGCAGATGCTTTTTGCACGCGGCAAGGTTTATTTGCGAGACACAATGGATCTCGAAAAGTTAGTTGCTCTTGGTGAGAAGATGGGTCTTTCTGGCGCCGAACTACGGAAGTGGGTAAGCCAGAAGGAGAAAGAGGCGGTGGAGAGAGAGAGGTTGGCAGCGGAGAGAGCCAAGGAAGAAAAAGCCGCTGAGTTAGAACGAGAGAGGTTTGCAGCGGAGAGAGCCAAGGAAGAAAAAGCCGCTGAGTTGGAACGAGAGCGGTTGGCAGCTGAGAGAGCGAAGGAAGAAAGAGAGCAACAATTGAAGTTGGAGTTGGAGAGAGAAAAGCTGGCAGCTGAAAGGGCGAAAGAAGAAAGAGAGGGAAAGGAGCGACAGCTGAAAGAAGAAAGAGAGCTACAATTGAAGTTGGAGCTGGAGAAAGAAAGACTGGCAGCTGAGAGGGTGAAAGAAGAAAGAGAGGAAAGGGAACGGCAGCGACAGCACGATATGGAACTCGAGCGGCTCCGTTTGCAACAGCGAAGTGAAACTCCCGTCCAAGCTAGAGTTGAAAGCAGCGAACGGGAGGACCACGGCTTCCGCTTGAACCCAAGCAAGCTGCTCGTAGCATTTGATGAAAAGAAGGACGACCTTGACGCGTACCTTCACAGATTCGAGACGATTGCAAGGAGCCAGAATTGGCCGGAACATCAATGGGCAACTGCTTTGAGTACTTGCTTGAGTGGTGAAGCGCTCAGTGTGTACGGTAGGCTGACGCCGACCGATGCAGCCAACTATGCAAAGGTGAAAGCTGCTTTGCTGAAGCGATTTAGATTTACTGTAGAAGGATTCCGGGACAGATTTCGGACAGGAAAGCCAGCTGATGGTGAGACGGCTACGCAGTAAGCCGCCCGACTTTGTCATTAATTCGACAGATGAATTGAACTTTCAGGGACAGCGCAGGAGTACGATGAGCTTAGAGAGCTCCTAATTAGAGAACAGTTTCTTACTAGTTGCCACCCAAGCCTGTCGCTGTATTTGAAAGAGAGGAAGGCTGAGTCACTTGAAGGAATGCTTGAATTGGCTGATCAATTCTTGGAAGCGCAAGGTGGAACTAATTTGGTCAAGGTCAAGAAGGAGTGTCCCGAAGACTCGAAAAATTTGGCACCCGAACCAAAGAAGCGTGCACCGGAGAGTGTTCCGAGATGTTTCCTGTGTAACCGAGTGGGTCATCGCGCGAGCCACTGTCGTATTAACTTCACGAGCCCTACGGTATTAAAATGTTTCAAGTGTGGTCAGACTGGGCACAAAGCAGACGCATGCCGAAACGGGGCGAGTCAAACTCACCAGGTATCCTGTGTGCAAGCGGCACCGAAATCTGATAATAATGCCGTCACTGATGGATTCGTAGAGTTGAAAATGGGGAGAAAATTCCTATTGTGGGTGCTGTAATGTCAAAACAGCCAACCGGTGTCACGAAGGGAATGCCAGCGCTGCCTGGAAAAGTTGCGGGCAAAAAGGTTACGGTGTTAAGAGATACCGGCAGTTCCACTGTTATCGTGCGGAGAGATTTGGTACGGGAAAGTGAGTTAACAGGCGAAACGAAACCGGTTTGCTTAATTGACCGTACAGTTCGGATGCTTCCCGAAGCAGAGATTGAGGTGGAAACTCCGTACTTCAGCGGGAAGGTTACCGCTCTATGTATGACAACCCCCCTTTACGACCTGGTCATCGGAAACATCGATGGGGCGCGAGGACCGAATGATCCGGAATGTTTGGGAGAAGACCCTAAGATAGAGTTCTCGCCAACCCAGCGAACGCGAGATACAAGGGAGGAGCCGCCCGTGACGGATCTCACTAGAGCCCAAGGTGAAGCCGCGGCGCAAGAGACAGCGAATGAGAAGATGATCGAGTTGAATGAGTTCACGGGGTGCGCAGCTGGACGTACGTCGGCACGACCCCAACCAACCGAGAGTGTAAAAATGACGGAGTCGGGCAGCCAGGCCCAATGCCGTGACATGAACAAGCTGGTAAATAAACCGCCAGGACCCGTTGAACGTTATGACCCGTTAACGGTGTCGGAGGTGACAACGATGGCTGAGACGCCGCCTCAGATATCGTTGTTGGAAAAGGCTCGCCGAAAAAGAACAAGGAAAAACAAGAAGAAATTGAGCGAGCACCGCAAGAAAGGACGCAAGCGCAGCTTGAAATACACGGGATAAGTGCTGAAGTCGAATCAGAATGTGTTGGGCAGTGCTGAGTGCCATAAGTTGTGTTAATGTTGTGTTATCCTGTGTCACGAGTGTCGAAGTGTTGTGCTGTGATGTGATGTATAGTATTGGACCATTGTTGTAATGAGAGAACTTTGTACATTTGTATTATTGGGAATGTGTGGTGCAGTGTTGTACTCATGTGCTTGTGGTTGTGTTTTCACGTGTTGTGTAATTGAATTGCAATGTACAATTGTATTAAGTGATCTATTGTGAATGTGAAGTGTCATGAGCGACGAACTATGTTACAGTCTGTGAGAGTGTGTGGTGACTGTTCGCGCTCGTTTGTGTGGTTTTGAATATTATGAGATAATATTCTTAAAGTGGGGGGCAGTGTCACAGAACGAGCGCTAAAAATGGGCACGCCGCCAAATTCTTGCGGCAACGCGCGGAAGAGACGCCGGGAGGTCAAAAGAAAAAAAAGAAAACAAACATCCAAGGCTCCTTGGGCGCGCGCTCTCCCCTGGGAAGCGTGGCTTCGCCGACGAACCTCCTCACCCCACATCGGGGGCCGAGATAGCCCGCGAAAGTTCTAGAACGAAAGGGGCGTGGTCATACCGAGTTGAGTCATCGGCCGCGGAGGGCATTCCAACCGTCTCGCCCTCTTCCCAGCCTTCGCTGCGTATCGCGCCGACGAAATGACGAGAACCATCTGGAATGTCGCGCGCAAGATATTTAACCGAGCAGCCGAGATGAGAGATCAGGAGGAGACGGAAGTGAGCGCCAGAGCGCGTAGGGATTCCACCGTGTAGTCGGCGAAGGTTTTGGTCCGTAGGGACGAAGCTGGAGATGAAGAGGATTTCCACCTGTTGGGTGAAGGCTCGAGCTACAGGCAAGAGCGTGTGTTTACCGCTATCGAGCGAAGACGCGTGGCAACAGCAGCGGGTGTGAAGCCGACGTGTTCCGGCGAAGAAGTTGAAGTTTGAAGAGTGGCCAATTGAAGACGGGAGGTTTCCTGGAAGAGAAACTTCGAGGGCTGCGGAACGACAACAACGCTTGACTTTGAGTGAGTGATTCTCGGAAGAGTATCATCTAGACTTTGGTTCCAAGAACTTTGGACTGAATAGGTTTTCTATCTCTTTAGTCTTTAAGTGTCTTGGTTGTTCAATGCATGCGACTGCATTGTAGTGCGTACTGTTGTCCGTGTCCGTTGTTTCAAGTGTGGCTGATTGTATTGTGTAGTACGTTGATTGATTGATTTGATTGGTGACTTATTGTATGCAACTATTGTGGAGTGTGCATTTTTGTGTATTGTTTTCGATCTGCCATTATTGAGAATATAATTTGTTTATCAACTCTCGGCTTTGACTTGTTCTTTGGGACACAGCCGGCGTCCGCTGGCGCGCCAAAAAGAACCACTTCTAAATTGTCCACGCTTTCGTGGTGCGGTTCGGGGGGCCGATACTTCGGCTCTTGGAATTAGCCCGGCGATTGCCTCCCTAATTAACGGGACCGGTGTGACACTCAGCCTTCCTCTCTTTCAAGTACAGCGACAGGCTTGGGTGGCAACTAGTAAAAAATTGTTCTCTAATTAGGAGCTCTCTAAGTTCATCGTACTCTTGCGCTGTCCCTGAAAGTTCAATCCATCTGTCGAAATAATGGCAAATTCGGGCGGCATACTGCGTAGCCGTCTCACCATCAGCTGGCTTTTCTGTCCGAAATCTGTCCCGGAATCCTTCCACGGTAAATCTAAATCGCTTCAGCAAAGCAGTTTTCACCTTTGCATATTTGGCTGCATCGATTGGCGTCAGCCTGCCGTACACACTGACCGCTTCACCACTCAAGCAAGTACTCAAAGCAGTTGCCCACTGATGTTCCGGCCAATTCTGGCTCCTCGCAATCGTCTCAAATAGGTGAAGGTACGCGTCAAGGTCTTCCTTCCTTTCATCAAACGCTACAAGCAGCTTGCTTGGGTTCAAGCGGAAGCCGTGGTCCTCCCGTTCGCTGCTTTCCACTCTAGCTTGGGCCGGAGTTTCACTTCGCTGTTGCAAACGGAGTCGCTCGAGTTCTATCTCGTGCTGTCGCTGCCGTTCCCTTTCCTCTCTTTCTTCTTTCGCCCTCTCAGCTGCCAGTCTTTCTCTCTCCAACTCAGCTGCTTTTTCTTCCTTGGCCCTCTCAGCTGCCAACCTCTCTCTCTCTCCAGCTCAGCTTCTTTTTCCGCTTTGGCTCTTTCGACCGCCAACCTTTCCTTTTCCAGCTCAGCTGCCTTTTCTTCTTTGGCCCTCTCTTTTTCTTATTTTTCCTTCTGGGTGACCCACTTCCGTAGTTTGGCGCCACAAAGACCCATCTTCTCACCAAGAGCTACTAACTTTTCGAGATCCATGGTGTCTCGCAAATAAAACCTTGCCGCGTGCAAAAAGTATCTGCCTAAATCAGTCTATCGGAACACTCCCCTGCACTCGTTAACGAGAACACTGAGCAACACACAAAATCGCTCCGATAGCACTATCAACAACTCGAGGCTCTTTCTTACTACTTTCGACACACTGTGCCCCAAAAGGTCCTGTGTCGCGGATGCCAGATTAATTGTCACACATGTCCCGTTTATTAGGGAGGCGATCGCCGGGCTAATTCCAGGAGCCCAAGTATCGGCCCCCCGAACCGCACCGCGAAAGCGTGGACAATTTAGAAGTGGTCCTTATTGGCGCGCCAGCAGACGCCGGCTGTGGCCCAAAGAACAAGTCAGAGCCGAGAGTTGATAAACAAACAAATTATATTCTCAATAATTTCAGATCGAAAACAATACACAAGAATGCACACTCCACAATAGTTGCATACATTATGTGACCAAACAATGTACTACCCAGTACAATCAGCCACTCTCGAAACAACGGACACAGACAACAATACACACTACAATGCAGTCGCATGCATTGAACAACCAAGACACTTAAAGACTAAAGAGATAGAAAACCTATTCAGCCCAAAGTCCTTGGAACAAAAGTCTGAATGATACTCTTCCGAGAATCACTCACTCAAAGTCCAGCGTTGTTGTCGTTCCGCTGCCCCCTGAAGTTTCTCTTCCAGGAAACCTCGCCGAAGTTTCTCTTCCAGGAAACCTCGGGTCTTCAAATGGCCACTCTCCAAGCTTCGAACTTCGCCGGAAACACGTCGGCTTCCCACACGCAGCTGTTGCCACGCGTCTTCGCTCGATAGCGGTAAACACACGCTCTTGCCTGTAGCTCGAGTCGTCACCCCTCAGGTGGAAATCATCTTCTCCTGCTTTGTCTCCATGGACAAAACCTTCGCCGACTCCACGGCGGAATGCCTACGCGCTCCGGCACTAACTTCCGTCTTCTCCTAAACTCTCACCTCGGCTGCTCAGTTAAATACCTTCCGCGCCCCATTCCAGAAAGTTCTCGTCATTTCGTCGGCGCGATACGCAGCGAAGGCTGGGGAGAGGCGCGAGACTGTATGAGGGCCGTCCCCGACCGATGACTCAACCCGACAGAACACGCCCCTTTCCTTCTAGAACTTTCCAGTGCTTGCCCGGCCGCCGCTATGGGGTGAGGAGGTTCATCGGCGAAGCCACGCTTTCGAGGGGAGAGCGTCGCGTGCCCGGGGAGCCTTTAGATGTTTTTTTTTCGTTGACCTCGCGACGTCACTCTGGCGCGTTTATCGCAAGAATTTGGCAGCGCGCCCATTTTGAGCGCTCGTTCTGTGACATATGTACAACAACAACGGAGTCCTACTTCTCGTTCGTGGATAGTGAATTAGGTCCTGCCTGCATGTCCTTCTACCAGATCATCGTTCCCGTAGAATTGGCTGCTGTACCCACTAAAGTTACTCACGTAACTTAAACCAACACCACTACAAGGAAAGGTAACTGCCCCAGGAATAATTTGAATGAAATTGTGGGTTCCCACGAAAAAAAATCTTGCATTCCAACTTTTTAATTCTTTTCTCCTGCAATATGACCACAAAACCTTGGATAGCCATTGAGGTCAAGTTGTGACAAGATCCAACGGGCTACAATGGCCGTGCAACAAGTTCAACACTAACTTCTGTGAAGCGAAAACTACCACTTGCAAGTTGGGCTTGCAAATGGTAATAATAGATGCCCTGTTCCTTGTTATGTCGGTTAGGATTTCTTGTTTTGTTATGAGCCTTTCTTCTGTGTACAGCTGTTATTGGGGGTTGTTTTGAAAGCTCATGTACACGATTCCTTTTTCGGATAATACTATTAGTCGTCGTATTTTTCCGATACCATTATTCATGGCTGTTCACAGGGAACATGAAAGACAGCAAACCAAGTGGTCAAGTCTCGTGCTCCAGATTGCAATAATTTTAACGTGAAACTGTTTTATGCTGGGTGAACCAAAACCTCGCTGACCATAAGATGTAGACGAACATCTGTAGACGATGTAGATGAACATAATGTCCATAAGATGTAGACGAACAGGTGGCCAAAAAAGAAGCTAGTTTTGCTCAGTTGCAAACTGTACCCGTCCCTACACACCTGACTCGAACCACAGGGTGATTGTCGCTATTGATCACTTGACACGCTTTGCTGAAACTACCGCGCTGCCAGAGGCCACATCACGTGAAGTTGGCCTATTTCCTTCACAATCTTGTTTTTAATTCGCCGAGGGGCGTGCCTCGCAGGCTACTTTGCGACTGTGGACGTACATTCCTCTCCTAAACCGTAGATGCCCTTCGTCATAAATGCAACATTGTGCCTCGGACAACCAGCGCGTACCGGAGGCTACCGGTACCGGAGGTACCGAACAACCAGCGCAATGGAGGCTACAGCACAATGGCGTAGGAAACTCTGCAGTCGGTGCAATACACCGCATGATTTGGTGACATATGCTTTCTCTTTCGCGTCGTGCCAGACGTGACCCACAGTGCGACGACTAGTCGACAGAGCACTGCAACTTCCACTTGCATCAACGAAGTTTCTCCGCCGTCTATACTAGTTGGAGTGAGTGCGATATCGCCGGTCTATTAAACTTCTGCAATGAGTTGCACGGAACAAAAAAAAGAAGACAAAGAATCGGTGAATCAGTATAGTTTCGGTGCTCGGCGGCCGGCCAGAAAGCCAATGGTATGATTCTGGCCGCGGCGGGCGCACTTTGGAGAAGACAAAACGACAGAAGGCTGAGTACTGTGCGATGTCAGTGCCCGTTAAATAACACCAGATAGGAATTTCCGAAGCCCTCCACTATATACGTCATGACTCGCACATCGTGGTTTTGGAACGCAAAATCCTAGATATTATAAGTGGCCCGACAAGGCAGCGTAGCCTGTGCAACACGCTCTCTAGAATTGAAACACATCCTTAAAAGTAAATAACGCGGCTGTTGAAGTTAAATAGTTCCGAGCGCTTTGCTACGTTCGCTTGGAAGGGCGCGAAGCCCTGGCTATAGAGGCCGCGCTCGTTTCCAGGAGTGTGCCCCATAGGCGCAGCTTCCCTTGCTCACTTCGTTTGTGTTTTGCATCCGCTGACCCTTTTCTGCGGGGTGGTTAGCGATGTTATACCGAGCTAGCTGTGAGCCATCGAAGGGCTAAGCCACATTTAATAATGCCGCATTTGCATAATGGTAGCTCAGCTGGGAAAGTTTCGCGCCCAACAAACTAGCGAGGACACGAGCCGCGGTCGAGGACTGCCTCGGAATCAAAAAGAAGACAAAGAATCGGCAGTCGATGCGTGCTTGATGACGCAAAAGTGAATATTACAGGAGGGCTACAGCTCAGCCACAGCTAGCTTGCTAACTTCTCTAGCAAGTGCCCTCTCGATGGCCAATGCCCCACGCGTAACTTTGAAGAGATGGCTCGTCTGCGCTAAGGTCGCCAGCAACAGCTATGGTCGCCAGCCTCTCTCTTTGCATTTTGGAACTTATTCGAGTGCGATTACCCTCTGGCTCCCACGAGATTTGCAAAGGAGCGGTGAACGAAGACCACGGTGCTGTCGTAGCCAACCGTATTTACCTGCCGCGAGTTATCAGCACTTGAGGTTAGCCCTGACTGACATAGTGCGTGCCTTCTTAGACTGTTGGCTAAATTATTATTAATGTCTACTCGTCTGGCATCACTTCGCGAAATCATGACAGGTCTTGGCTATGGTTGGCTATTGACGGTTCATACTGTCTATTTCTTGTTAAAAGTCTCCATTGAATATCTATTCTTAATGAGTGGGTACTCTACCATTTTTTACGCCATACGAATCCCTCAGGTACCTTTCATACACGGTGCTCATTTGCTCAAATATTGTATTTGTCAGAACGCAAAAATTTCAGCTACGCGCTGAGTAGGAAAATCAACATCCGACTTTGCTTGGCGTAATATACCAGAATTCATACATTATCTCTCATTACATGTTTGAAAAACTCTGTGGTGACTCTGCGTGAACTCTCTACTGGTTTTGGGCAGAGATTGGTGCAACTGTTAGGGTAAACTACTACAGAAATCGCACAACATTTTTATGTTTGCAAGTTGTCATCTAGAGGCCGCTGAATATCTAAGAGACGGCGTTGTTACCCATCGTACCTCGAGATAGAGTGGGTGGTTTCAGACAGCTGCATTACAAGATTGGAAATATGACTCTTTGTATAAGGCAGGAAGACCACTATCGGCTACCTCCTTTCTGTTATATGCACTGCTTTTGAGCAGCTTCACCAAAAAGGTGAGGCATACTGTTTCTTGATTTATTTTTTGTCGTTTCATATCTACATACAAGCAGAATTTTCAGGCTGCAAGGACACGTGAAACCGATTTTGCTGAAACAGCACCCAACACCACGCGAAATGTACACCGCCACGTGGAAGGAGGAGTTTCTGTCGAATTTTCTGGGATATATATCATCCCCATTTTGTGTTTTCTATCAATATGAATCTGTGTAAAAAAATATTCGTTTTCATATGCCTTCCCTGCTATAATCTCTGATGAGATTGGCAGTATTGTTAAATAAAATAAAATATTAAATATATTATCAGTGGATCTCTTGACTTTTACGGCTCGTAAAATAAAAAATATATTTAAGCGAATAGAACTGTTTGGCGAGTGAAGCTCGTCGATGTCGACAGAGTCATGTTGCTTACACGAGAAATCTCAGTAATGAAAAATATTTCAAACTGAGAACTCATTATCTACATGCTTCCGTCACAGAATTGAATGCATTGATGCACTTATGAACTAACGTCTCTTTAACGGAAACGTTATACGACTTGTTCCTTCCAGGCTAAATATATTCGCCTGCACAACATGTTATAGGTTGTGTTGTTGCCACGATTTTAAATCCATACCAAAATACGTTATGCGCGCTACTTGTAAACTGTTAATCAGCCACCGTAAATACTTGCTGCAGTGTTCAGTATGGCTATTCATAGAATAGAAATATTTTAGGCATTTCTGTCAAGCGAAATTCTACTGCTACAGGGCAATCGACTTTCGCAAGTATGAAAGATTAACCTGTGCTCTGAAACAAATGGACTATTTTAAATAATAGGTAATGACTGCCTTTAATTAGAATAAGTATTAGTTTAACCACTTGTTTAGTTAACTACCAGAAGCATCAAAAAATAAGCCCCAAGTACAGGCTTAGACTTCCTTAGATTCGAGTTACCTCAACAGTTCAAAGAGACACAAAATAAACTGAAAGATGTCAATTCAGCCTGCCCTTGTGAAAAAAAAGAAAAAAAAAAGAATTTTCTTGATTTAGCAATTGATATGCTACACTACGACATTAATTGTAGTGGGTTACTGAAATAAAATTGAATAAATTTTTTCTTAAATACATTACCTCGATATGAGGCTGGCGAGCATTTCCGTATTGTTTTAATCGTGCAGATGTAAGAAATGTATCCAGAAAACAGCCGTTTGCAGCCACCGCTCGCAAGCTTTCTTTCGGTAAAGGTTCGTTGCCTTGAATGTCAGTCGGCGAATTGCCTTAATTCAACGCAATGGTGTGGCAAGCGCTCAATGCAATGTCCCCGAGTCAGATTAGTACACATGTATTATATTACGAGATTTATATTTAAGTAACGCCAGCCATACAACTATGCATTCAACATATCCAGCACCTGCTCAACGTTAGCATGTGCAGACTCACGGGACTGCATAAAGTGGTGGTAAACTGTATGGATTAAAGGAGTAATATGGTTTAGCGTACTTAGAACAGATTACTAAAGTTTTAAACCACATTTTTGTGTATGTTCTATACAGTATACCAGACGTTTTCTCGCCCACTTTTAGTTCGATAAATTCTTAAAATTTCAATTTGTCTCAAAAGTGCTTTGGAGATCGTAGTTTCCTCTTATACAAGGCTTAGCCTAATTATCTCCGCCATCATTGTTATTCTTTCAACGTCAATGCAGATGCATGTGGGGCATCGTTCAGGGCAGTCAGCGAGTTCGGCACAAATGGACGGAGGGATTGGCTGGGGTCGCAAAAGTGAATGCTATATGTTACCGCAGCATACCTGAATTCAGAACCGGTGAAACACTCATGGTGTAAGCTTTGCTGCTTTCTTATTTTTGTTTATTTATTCGATTGGTTGATTGTTTGTTTCTTGTTTCTTTGTTCAGTGTTTGTTTGTTTGTTTGTTTGTTTGCTTGCTTGCTTGCTTGCTTGCTTGCTTGCTTGCTTGCTTGCTTGCTTGCTTGCTCTTTCCGGTGGCAATGAAGTCGGGCACCATACTGAGGGTAATCGAATTCTCCTTGAATAAGACTCCTAAGTGTTGCATCGAAACTGAGATGAAAGGGAGAATCAGATAACTGATTTAGTGAAAACTTTTGCATTCTTCGAAAAAAAAAAGAAGAGACCCTCCATCTATGTATTGCCTATAGTTAATATATAGGCTCGAGACGTTGTCCGAGGGCTGAAGTCAGAAAGAATAAAAATTCGTTCACCGAATGAAAAATCTGTTCACCAGCCATAAGAAATGAGCACGTTGTTTCTTTTCCTATTCATCCGCTTGTTATTTACCACGAGTGATATGTGACGCAAGCTGTTGATTGATTGATATGTGGGGTTTAACGTCACAAAACCACCATATGATTACGAGAGACGCCGTAGCGGAGGGCTTCGGAAATTTCAACCACCTGGGGTTCTTTAACGTGCGCCCAAACCTGAGCACACGGGCCTACAACACTTCCGCCTCCATCGGAAATGCAGCTGCCACAACCGGCGATTCGATACCGCGACCTGCGGCTCAGCAGCCGAGTACCTTAGTCACCAGACAACCGCGGCGGGGCATCACGCAAACCGTAGTGTTCCGATAGAATCAAGTGTGCGAAAAACGCCATCTTATCTGCGACTTCAGTGACACGCACACGCGTAGCTGCCTTCGCTTTGAAACCCACTCTAGAGACTTCACACCTGACGACGAAACGCAATAAATGCTCGTGGTTTTAGCTCAGGCTGCCATCATTGTAGCTGTAGTATCACATCCGGACTGTGTTGGCCTGCTAGCTCAGTCGGTTAGAGCGTCGTGCTAATAACGCGAAGGTCGTAGGTTCGATCCCTGCGCAGGCCAATTTTTTTTCTCACTGCAAAAACATTTCTTTTTTCATATTTTTGTCACCTGTCAGAACTAACACGAATAACTGTTATGTATTTTTTTCAACTCACGCAATGCTCGACGTTCAAGATGCACCTTTCAATTTCAATTCGCGTGGCTTGCTGCTCACTGTACTGCAGTCCTTCTCGGAAGAGTTGCCAGCATTTTATCTTTGGGGTATGAGTGCGAGGTTTAGGGGCTCTTGGCAAGTTTTAATTTTACGTCCATATGTACGTGTATTCCCATGTGTACGTGCTGTGTGGGTCGCGCAGACACATACATACATACATATATACGTACGTACCTACGTACGCACGCACGTACGTACATACATAGTCCATATGTACGTGTATTCCCATGTGTACGTGCTGTGTGGGTCGCGCAGACACATACATACACACATATATACGTACGTACCTACGTACGCACGCACGTACGTACATACATACATACACACATACATACATACATACATACATACATACATACATACATACATACATACATACATACATACATACATACATACATACATACATACATACATACATACATACATACATACACTTCTTTCTACATCTCTAATTTTCGCGCTATAACCGATCTCGAATGATGTTTAGTGAACGTGCAACAGCGAACGTTGAACAGGCGAAGGTTAAATCACGGCTGCTGCTACTCCACGCGAGTGCTGCTCCCGCTCACAGCGGGCTCTTGAAGCCCATCCATAACGGCCGTTGGCCAGGCATCGTCGGATGAGCGAGCCACGCGTCGCATCCGCCGCTACTCGCGCGAGAGGGGGCAGCTTCAACTTCTCAGGGCCGCCGGGTCTGCAGCTATCGCCTCGAGCTGTTGCCAGGATGGAGAAGTCCCCTCCCCATTCACCGCCGGGAGGATTAAAGTGTCCGGCGCACGTGAGACGTGCGACGCAGCGCATCGTGAGTTCGAGCGTCCAATCACAGTCTTTTCTATACTCGCGTCGGCCTCACTGCCGACGCGTGTATAGGGGCGGCTATTAATATTGCTGGGCTGTTAATACCGGTGAAGAGTTGAAGCGGCAGTGGAGCCTTTGTCGCTCGTGCACTGTATCGGTATGTGCAGGTGCGCCATGATGTCAGCACACGACGTTCGTTGAGTTCAGTTTTGCATCGTTGCGCAAAGGTTGTCGTTGAGATTACTGGTTGTGCGATGGCGGCGCTACTGTGGCGTCAACGCAAAGTTAGGCAAAGAAGAGAGGCACACAAGTCTGAACAAAAGATAAGTTTTTTTTTATTTATAACTAATCATATAGCTTCAACTTTGGTTCTTTCATATCCACCATTTCAAATAATGCTCAGAACTACGCCGCAGCTCCCAAATGCAGTGTAAACATAATGCTAACAACGCGACAGCGTTAAATAGCTTGTTTGGCAGAAATTATGTCGTGGCCGTGGGAGTCCTTGCTTGTAAGCGGAATATCATCTTGTGCGTGACCAAAAAATCGAGAAAGATGCGAATAAAATAAACAATAAAAAATTACGGGTCACAGCGTGGGTCCCACTCAAGCCGCTTGCCTGGCAAGCAGTGTCCTGCCACACGTCCACGCGTCTGCTTAGATGTACAATTAAAGATAACTTCCTGTGTTTGGAAATGTGCGGAAATACCGTTCATACTTTACTAACACACGCCACCTGTATACATACTTCGCAAGCAATATTACAGTTGATATCACAGTAATATAGCGTGGTACAAGCGATTGGGCGTCAGAACGTGTGACTATAGTCTCACGTTCTGAAGCCGTTATGATACATCATACCGACTTTATTCTTTAAAGCCGGCCACTCATTCATAGCACACACGTTACTGTCTGCATTCCCTTAAAATCATGTAGTGGGTGCATAGCAAGTTCGGAATCATTTCGCGTGCATAATCGACCACTGTCTAAGCATGCAACCCATTACACAGAATGCAGCCCTATGCGAAAGCATCACTGACAAAGGCCACGTTCAACTTTGTTGATTACGATATAATAATCCACAATTTAAACTTCTCGGGCGGTTGAAGTAAGTACTAGAGAAAGCATATCGCTATTGCGTTCAACTATTAAAGGCGAATTTTAGGGACCTCCAATTTTTTTTTTTATGCACCTCAGGACGGCTTTTTTGGGGGCAGTGTACTGTTTTGAGATATCGTACTCCACATGCCCCTTGGTTCGCGATATAGTTTACTGTGGGTCATGTTGAAGGTATATTTCAGCGCGGGAACAAAGAGGGAGAACTCAGCAGGACGAAGCAGAATGCGGGCCCAATCCATGCCAACGAGCAATAAGTAGAGCTCTTCACGATTCAGCACTGGAGCGAAGTATCCGAGACGTACAGGTCCGGAGACTCGCACTCGGAAGCACACAGCCGCTCGATGGTCGAAGAAACAAGCGAGATACATCAGCTCAACCAACCGCATACAGCGCGAGCTTCTTGCACCGCCGGCCTCCAGAGCCACCTGACAACAAATGTCAATGATTTGTCTAATCTGCGAGACAATTTTTCAGTAGACTTTTTTTTGTCTGTCTAGGAGCAGGCTCTTTCGCCGCACAGAACGCTTTTCTCGCTCGTCGTATGCAGCTTCCAGTTCCAGTGAAAGTACGTTGAATGAAAGGTCAGCCATGAGGCGTGACAATGCCACCCAATTTCTGAAAGAAAAAAAAAAACGGGGACCCTGAAGCTTCGCCTTTAAGAGTTCAAGGTGTCAGCAATATTCTGTTCCTATAGTGCCAGGCCGAGGCATTTATTTATGTTTTTCTTGAAGCCTCAACATATTTATGTTCCTACAGTGCGTACTTCACTTAGTGTATGAAACCCTTTCATACTTGCCATGCACCCACTACGTGACCTTAAGGGTGCACGTGTGCCTCTTGTAGTGGGTTACCGACTTTAAACCACGCAGTCATTATGATAACCACATGTTCTGACGCCCTATGGCAATGGGCGCTTCTACCATGCACAACATTTCATGTTGTATTGTGATGCATGTATTCATAACGCGTGTGTTTGTAAAACACGTGTTACTTTCCATGCATTTTCAAGCAGAGGAACTTACTTTCCCTGCATTCACAAGCAGGCGCGTAGCCGTGTGATAGAACACCCGTTTGCCACGCAAACGACTCGGATTTAATCCTCACACTCACCTAGGATTTTTTTATTTATTGTATTTGCACAGTTCTCGATTTCTCGGTCACGCATAAGATGATGACTTTTCGTTCACAACCAACGACGCCGACACCGTCGCCGGGATTTCTGTGAAACGAGTTCTTTAACGCCATTATAGTGTATACTCTAAAACGGGGTAGTGTGTTCAGAGGGGGAGACGCAAGGGGCGCCGACCAGTGCGGACGCGAGAAGATCGGCTCCCGTTTCTGTTAATGTTTTCGTTAGGATTTTTGTGGTGCCTGTGCTAGAGCTGCGTTGCATTCGACGCAGTTTCTTCTGAGGATCACGTCGATACCAGACTTTTTTCGGTGAGTGGTCCTTTTGCAGAATTATTGGAACTTTTCTTGTGGAACGCGCCGCGGCTCGGCTAACCCTACCGGGCTAAGCCTAGCGTCGACGGCGAGAGACGGGAGAAAAGGGGCAGCATGCCCGAAGTAGCGATGGTGGAAGGAGAGGAAATCTCTCACGAAGAAGCCAGTCACCCGGGTTGGACGACAGCGCTGGGCAAGAACAAGAAAGCTCGTGTAGAAACGCCAGTTTCCGCGGGCAACGCATCACATGTGGGCTCGAAGGGAGGCCGCCGCACGGCAGCCCCGCAAGGTGCAATGAAGCGCCTCGCAGCTGCATCGAGGCTCCCCCGGCTGCCGAGGGGCCACATACGAATTATCGTCAGGCCGAGGGACGGACTTGACGTCAGAAAAGTAAGCCAAATTAGGCTCGCACAGGCTATTGCCATGGCGGCTGCTCTTGCCCCGGCAGAGACGGAAGGGGACATCGTTTGCCCAAACATCGCCCAGAACATTCTCGTAGTCTCCACACCGGAGCAGAAGAACGCAAACGCCTACGCCGCGATCCAACAGATTCGGATAAGCGAAGGAATGTACCATGTGGCGGCATATGTTGCGGCCCGCGATAACACCTGTAAATGAGTCATACGAGGAGTGGACACTGACATCAGCGAGGCCCAGCTCCAAACGATGATTGTCAACCAGCGAAATCCGAAGGCCCTAGAAGCCAAAAGGATCAAGAACACCACCACTGTGGTAGTGCTTTTCGACGGCATGAAGGTACCAAACTATGTCATATGCGGCGTCAGCATGCTGCGCTGCACGCTCTACAAGCGCCAAACCGACGTGTGCCACGCGTGTGGAGGACTTGGTCACAGGGCCGATGTTTGCCCCAACCCCAACAAGAGGGTGTGCAGGGGCTGTGGGCTCGTGTCTCCACCCGACGATCACCAGTGCTCGCCGAAATGTGCCCTTTGCGGAGGCCCACATCCGACGGCGGACAGAACGTGCAAAGAACGCTTTCAAGTTCCTTACGTCGTGCGACGGAGAAGACGACGGCACCGAAAGCGCGTCAAAAAGTCTCAGCAACAGCTGGCCGAAGAGGACCGGTCAAGGGATTCCAGCGTGGCAAGTGCTCCCAGGCAGGGGCGTTCCGTCACGCCGGCTGGCCGCCGGCGCGACCGCTCCAGGGGCCGCGCTCGCACCAAAGGGCGCTCTTGCTCCCGGGCACGATTCCAGGAAGTACCTACCTGGGCGGATCGAGCCAAGCCGAAGCCAGCGGCGCCGCCACCAGAGTAACGCGGGTACCATTGCCAGAGCATAGGGAAGACCCCAGGGTAGCTAAGTTAATCCAAGAGAATGCTTGCCTTAAGGCAGAGATTCAACAGCTGAGGGCTGACCTTGAGTCGGTCCGCAAACATTACTCCTCGCAGGGTGAGAGACAACAGATTCCCACACCAGGGGACGTGCAGGCGCGCTCGGGAAAACGTAGGGCCTCACCCCCCCCCCCCCCCCAAGGGGAGTGGGATGCTATGGAGACAGAATCCAACAGCAAGGCTCTGGAAAGCATGCAGCAATCGATTAAACAATTGGCTGATAGCATGACTACCCTACTGAAAAGGGTGTCGTCTCTTGAAGGTACACAGGCATCGCTAGCTACGGGTAGCTCGCCTCCGATAGGCCCGAACAGGGCACAGTCGCCTGCAGGCGCGGTAACAGTCAACCCGACAGGAGATTGGCTGTCTCAAAACAGTAATTATGGCGGACAACACTAATGAACTGGTCGTGTGACAGTGGAACTGTGCCAGTTTCAAAAGACGCAGGGCTCCACTGCTGCACTTTATTGCTTCTCAGGCGGTCAAACCGCACGTAACTATGTTACACGAAACTCTCGGTGATGCGCTAACTTTCCCGGGCTATCGAGTCGTCTCCGTGCGCGAGCAAGGAAAGCGCGGTTTGGCAACCTTGGTCGCAAAAAAGTGCTCCTTTCAAGAACACAAACTACAGCTTGGCAACAGCAAGGCTGAGGTCATTATCCTCGAAATAATCCCCAACAGCTGGCTCAAGAACAGCGTATTCCTCCTGAATGTGTGCAGCTCGCCATCGGACAAGCGGCAGGGGTTCGCTTCGATCATAGCAAAAGCGGTGGCTCTGGCCAGGGGGGCCCCCATCGTGGTAGCGGGAGACTTTAATGCTCCGCACGACGCTTGGTGATACGCCAGGCAGTCCCCCAAAGGCAACAACCTCCTAAAGGCCGTATCTAGCTGTTCTCTTGAATTGATTACGGACCCGCAATACCCGACAATAATTGGCACATCGGTGGTCCGAGACACAACTCCAGACTTGGCGTTCGTCAAGAACGTCGCCGGAGCAGGGTGGCAAAATTTGCAAGAGAATCTAGGTAGCGACCACATCATAGTGGCTATTACCCTAGTAGTCAATGCAGCTCCCCCCAGGGAGTTTAAAGTAACGGACTGGGATGCCTTTCGTAAATTGCGGAAGGAGGACCAGGATGAATACGACAGCTTAGACAGCCTCTTTGCAAGGCTCAAGGAGGATGCTAATGCTGCGACCAAGGTTGTCAAAACGAACCTGAGGGTTGATCGGATGGATGCACGCCTCGCGCATCTCTTAGAGGCTAAGAATTACATCCTGTCCCGGTGGAGGACGCAAAGGCTCAATCGCCGACTTCGAAAGAAAATTGCGCAACTCAATCGCGAGATCGAAGCCTACTCTATTGAACTCTCCAAACAGCAGTGGAATGAAGTATGTTCTTCAGTTGACGGACAGATGAGAGTGGGGGCCAAATGGAACCTCCTCAAACAATTACTTGATGAGTCGCAGTCGAAGGGAAATCAGCGATTGGCTATTGACAGAATCGTTCACAACCAAAAAGCGAAGAAAGTGTCCGAAAAGGCCCTCCTGAAGAGGTTAGCGGACAGCTATCTTCCGCTGGGCCCTTCCGGCGATGCGGACTATCCACATTACAGGGGTGGAATGGTGGCGGAGCTGGACGCACCTTTCACTGAACCAGAAATCTGTAAGGTCCTCCACGAGCTCAACGGACGCTCTGCACCGGGCCCGGATGGAATCTCAAATAAGCTCTTACGTAACTTGGATGGCAAATCCATCGAGAAGCTTACCGAGGAAGTCAACAGGATCTGGGAGACGGGGCACGTCCCCGAATCCTTGAAGACAGCTTCGGTAGCGCTTATCCCAAAGCAAGGCAAACCTCTGGCTTTGGAGAACATGCGACCCATCTCGCTTACGTCCTGCGTAGGCAAGGTGGCCGAACATGCGATTCACCATCGGATATCCGAGTACATAGAAAGCAGAGAGCTATTTCCACACAATATGGTAGGATTCAGATCTGGACTGTCCACACAGGACGTGATGCTCCTTATCAAAAGACAAATAATTGACAACAACACCAGGGATACTAGAGGCATACTAGCTCTAGACCTAGCCAAAGCTTTTGATAATATCTCGCACAAGTTTGTGCTTGAGGCAATTTCGGTTATGGGTCTAGGGCAACGGTTCCACGCATACGTTAGGTCTTTTCTCAGGGATCGTAGGGCTACCATTAGGATCGGTCAAATCCAATCCACGGAATTTACCTTGGGAGCGAGAGGCACCCCACAGGGGGCAGTTATCTCTCCTCTACTCTTCAATATTGCCATGAAGGGCCTTTCGGAGCGACTCGCTACGGTGCGCGGGGTTAACCATGCTCTCTACGCGGACGATATCACCGTGTGGTGCATGGGAGGGTCCGACGCCGGGGTAGAGCAGGCGCTCCAAGAGGCATTAGACATCACGGAGAACTTTCTAGTCGGTTCGGGCCTGAGCCTGTCATCGGCAAAGTCTGAGTTACTACTATACAGACCCACCCGACAAGGACTGAGGAACCTCACTCCTTTAGAACAGATTCCCATAGCTTTATACACACGGGATGGGCAGAAAATACCCAGGGTGGACTCCATCAAGGTCCTCGGACTCCTACTGGATGGAGTCCAAGGGGGGCAACTCACGAACTATAACCCGCATCACCTCCAAGACGGAGAACATGCTTAGGCTCATACTCAGGGTCTCGAACCGCAGGGGCGGGCTGAGCGAGAGCAATCTCCTTCGGCTCTATCATGCATTTCTCATGAGCCACATTAATTATGTCGCTTCGGCGTTGCGCTGGTCCAAAAGAGAAGAGGCAAGAATTGATACACTAATGCGCAAAAGCATAAAGCGAGTTCTAGGCTTGCCTATACACCCTAGCACCGAGAAGCTCCTACAATTGGGCATGCATAACTCCCTCTCGGAGGTGATCGAGGCCCAGCAGATGGCTCAGGTCGTGCGACTATCGTCCTCGAGGGCTGGTAGGCGCATCCTGGAATCCATAGGTTGCGGTCCTACGGCGACTAACCAGCGTATTGTAACACTGCCACCCTCGATCAGAGGCACGTTTTCGGTAGCTCCACTTCCAAGAAATGTCCACCCACAATACAATGTAGGGCGCCGCATAGCTCGGGCCCGTTCCTTATTAAAATCAGTTGCAAACAGACCGCATCTCGCGTCCTTTGTCGATGCA
Organism: Rhipicephalus annulatus; assembly: GCA_013436015.1. NCBI lineage: Eukaryota > Metazoa > Arthropoda > Arachnida > Ixodida > Ixodidae > Rhipicephalus > Rhipicephalus annulatus. The sequence continues at coordinate 21,591 of WOVY01007878.1, read as the reverse complement.
GCCCAGTACGGGCGTTCGGATCGCTTCGCAGTGGTCTCGGTCGATCATAGTGGCACACTCCTATGCTCTGCCTCGGTTAGAAAGGTTTCAGCAATGGTGGCTGAGCAAATCGCCATCGCCATAGCAACGAAGGACCCATCGCGTCCTAATGTCTTTACAGATTCGCGTTCCGCAGCTAGGGCTTTCGCCTCGGGCTCGATCTCGCGTGAGGCAGCGGCCATCCTCGGCTGTGAGGGGGCTGCCGGGTTTCACACCATAACATGGTTCCCGGTGTTATGCCAGCGAGTCCTCGTCAAACGGCCGTGCCTCTGAAAAAGGCAATCTGGGTCAAGGCCTGCCCGCAGTCTGCCTGGCGCGAACGGCGTAAACACGCGCGGCGCCCCTCTGGCCCAGGTGCAGTGAGTCAGCGGCGCACGTGACAGCGAGCCGGCGGCCGCGTGCCTGGTGGTCTGACGCATGGCGCGGCGGCCCCATTGGCGGAATCTGCCCGGACGACCAGCGGCGCTTCTGATTGGACATTTTGGTTGGACCCGGTGTAAATAAAAGAAGCCCTGCGGCGCGTCGCGATCGGCGGTCCTATGTGAGTGAGAGGAGGCCCCGTGTCGGAGCGCCGACATGTGTGTGAGTCAGCGGTCTTAGGCGAAGGGCTGACCTATGTGTTAGAGAGGGGAGCTCGGCTCTTCGAGTCTCTGTCGGCCCCAGTGCCGAAATTGTAACGCCTCTATATATATGCTGTACATAAACCTTGTTTAACTCACCGTCGTCTCGTCCGCTCGTCTTATCAGCTCTGCGCAGAAGCAGTCGCGAGCTGATAAACCCACGCTACGCAACAGTGGTGGCTTCGGCGGGATCGGCCCGTCGTTCGCAACAGTGGTGGAAGCGGCGGGATCGGTCCGTTTCTCAACAGTGGTGGCATCGGTGGCAGCCACGGAGGCAGTTTCTCAACAGTGGTGGCAGCGGTGGGATCGGCCGGCGTCAGCGACATCGATGCGGTGAGTGCCTGATGTTTTCCCCTCAGTTCACCAGACTACTCTAGCTCAGGTTGTAGTAGTTTAGAGAAGGGCTGTGTGAAGCATTGTAGTGAGCTTTGATCGTTTCAAGCAAAGTCGAAGTGCTTTGAAACCAAGGTTAATGCGGAGGGGGTAAACACAGGAGAGTGAAAAATTGCTTGCGCGTCTTGCTAGTGGACTTATAGTGGGTACGGCAAGTAAATTGTTAACAGGGGCAAACAGCAAGAGGCTAGTGTGAACGATGGAGAACCTTAAAGTGAAGGAACTCATCGAAATTTGTGAGGAACTCGGCATTTCTTTGGGCCGTGCGAAACGAAAGCAAGCGATCCTTGAGATCATGAAGGATGAGGGAGTGTCGGCTGAGGAAGTCGATGAGGCCTGGGTGGATATTAAAGCACGCCGTGAGGAGGCTGAAAGGCGCGAAGCTCGCGAAGAAGCTGAAAGGCGCGAAGCTCGCGTAGAAGCTGAAAGGCGCGAAGCTCGCGAACGTGAAGAAGCTGAAAGGCGCGAACGTCGCGAGGAAGCCGAGAGACAGGAGCGCCTTGAGATGAAACGACTAGAATTGGCAATCCTACAGTGTTCGCAGGCGCCTAGCGTAGCTTCTCCAACAGTTCAGGTCAGCGGTTTGAGAATTAGGGACCAATTGCCACCGTTCGTAGTAGGCGAGGACATGGCGAAATATCTCGTCAAGTTTGAACACGTCTGTGAGCGAAACGCTTTGGAGCGGTCTCTTTGGGCGCGGAACCTGCTAGCTCTTCTTCCCGGCGAAGTGTCCGACGCGATAACTTGCTTGTCGAGGGAAGCGTTCGAGAGCTATGACGAGGTTAAGGAAGTGCTCTTGAGACGTTATAAGTTGTCACCCGAGGCTTTCAGGCAAAGGTTTCGGTATGCTAAAAAGGGGAATGAGTCACACGTTGACTTCGCGTTTCGTCTTAAAGCCGATTTGATTGAATGGCTCAAGGGCGAAGGTGTTTATGACGACCGCGATAAAGTGGTGGAATGCGTTGCATTGGAGCAATTCTACCGCTGCATCGAGGAGGATGTCAAACTTTGGCTGCAGGACAGACTTGGGGAAGTACAGCTAAACAAAGCAGCTCAGTTAGCTGAGGAGTATTATACTCGCCGAAAGTTGCATAGCAGGGCAGTGCGCGTTGAAAAGGATGAAAGAAAAGAGGGCTTTTCAAAGAAACCTGATCAACGGAAACCCGCTCCGCACCGTAATTTCAAGAAGGACCCGTCTCTTACGAAAGACAGTGTAGGGGAAGGGCAAACAGAAGCGGAGAAATCGAGTGAGGTTTCTACCACACAGGCATTTGAATCGGAAAACAAACGGAAGCCGCTAATCTGCTACAACTGTAAAAAGGAAGGACACATCGCGAGAAACTGTCAGGAAAAGTTTGCCTTCGCAACGATCCGAGAATCAGAAAAAAACATTCGGTTGTTGGAGCCGTATCTCCAAGAAATTAGGGTGAATAAGAAAACGTGCCGAGCACTTAGAGACTCAGCGGCAACCATGGACGTTGTCCATCCTTCATTGGTGTCTCCGGATGACTTCACAGGAGAATGCGCGTGGATCAGGCAAGTCGCCGAGGAGCAGAGTGTTCGCTTACCAATCGCCACCGTTGTCATTGAAGGCCCGTTCGGTAAGCTTTGCACCGAAGCGGCTGTGTCTGCCGCGCTAAACGATCGTTTTCCTTATCTTTTCTCCAACAACTCGGAGCAGCTTCTCAAAGAGCAGGGCAAATCGTTCTTCCCCAACTTAGCGTGCATGGCCCTCACGCGATCGCAAACGCGGAAGCCTGATCTGGTTCAATGCAGTGAACTCTCAAGTGACCTTGTCGGCGGGTCGACGGAACCCCAGAAAGGAAATTTTCCGCATGAGTCATGTGAGCAGTCACGCGAGCGGCCCGTCGCGAAAGCGGTCGGCACGGCCGGCGCGGTAGGGGGAGACGACATGGCGCCATTGAGTCAGAGCGAGAGGGTTGCAACGCTCTCGCCTGTAGCGGAAAGTTGGAGCGAGCTGCCGAGAGTTGATCGAGAGACGCTCATTCGAGAGCAGCGTGAGGACCTCTCGATTGAAGCGCTAGTGGAAAGCCAAAAAAACGCGGCACAAGTGCTGTCGAAGGAGCACTGCGAGAAATCGGTGAAGAAGCGTGCTTTTGAAGTAGGGAGTCAGGTAATGCTGCTGCAGCCGTCCAAAAGGAACAAGCTTGAGGTTGATTGGGAAGGGCCCGCCAAAGTATTATCGAAGCCTTGCGATACAAATTATGAAGTGAAATTAGGAAGGCGGCCGGACAAAATTTACAACTTGATAAAACCATACGTTCAACATCAAGCGGTCGTAAATCAGCTGTTGAATGCTTCAGAGGAAGAGGAAGCAGAAAATTTGAGTTCTAGTGAGGTAATCGAAGGGGGATCGAAAGTAATCCGGGAGCAGATAAACCTAGAGCCTAGGTTAAGTGAAGTCCGGAAAGAGGACCTGAGAAAGATTGTTTTGGTGTTTGAAGATGTGTTTTCGAACCGTCCCGGAAACACGAGGGTGATCGAACACGATATCGAGCTAAGCGGTGAGGAGTCAATCCGTAGCAAGCCGTATCGTTGTTCACCTGTGCAACGTCGAAAGAGTGAGCCGCTCTTGGTGCCGCATAGGTATCGTCGCCTAAAAGTGGCCGGTTACTGAAGTGGAGCATGTTGCTCCATAGCGCAACTTTGACGTTCGCTAAAGAAAAAAAAAAAGGGAAAGGTGAACGCTAATGCAGGTGCATTGAGCAGTGCGTTCCAGCTAGTACCTTCTCAACCTTTCGGTTTCTGGCTGGCGATTCGGGGCAAAATTTTGACCTCATCATCGACCTGGGCTGAGCGCTCTCGTTCAGAGTGATCTCAAGGGGCCAACTTTGTGGTATTCTAATTCGTTACGTTGTTGTACGTGGAAAAAAAAAATTGAGTTGTCATTTTAAGAGTCTTGTGTCCCACATGTGCCTCTTGATGTAGAGGGAACAAAATTCCGATAGACACGTAGATAGGTATATGTTGTACTATACTTTGTCTGGTGTTCTGTCGGGTGACCGAGGGCACTTGCTTGTGTCGTGTGTTGTCTGTTGTCGAACCGTTCTTAGCAAGTTGCAGAACCGTCGACAAGTGCTGAAACCGAAGATGGTCAGAAGAGACGAGTGAAGCTGGTCGACAAGTTGTGGCGACAAGCCAGTGGAGCTGGGATCCGTCGTCAAAAATGGGATGTGTTCCCGGAACAGTTCGGAGCTGTATTCATTCTCCCTATGGCCCTGGAGGCGAACCTGGAGGGACCTGGCGAACGAGCGCACCTAACATCCGAGCCCCGTGGAAGCAGCTCGTCTTTCCGGTGCATTGTCTGGCGGCGGGGGTGCTGTTATGCCAGCGAGTCCTCGTCAAACGGCCGTGCCTCTGAAAAAGGCAATCTGGGTCAAGGCCTGCCCGCAGTCTGCCTGGCGCGAACGGCGTAAACACGCGCGGCGCCCCTCTGGCCCAGGTGCAGTGAGTCAGCGGCGCACGTGACAGCGAGCCGGCGGCCGCGTGCCTGGTGGTCTGACGCATGGCGCGGCGGCCCCATTGGCGGAATCTGCCCGGACGACCAGCGGCGCTTCTGATTGGACATTTTGGTTGGACCCGGTGTAAATAAAAGAAGCCCTGCGGCGCGTCGCGATCGGCGGTCCTATGTGAGTGAGAGGAGGCCCCGTGTCGGAGCGCCGACATGTGTGTGAGTCAGCGGTCTTAGGCGAAGGGCTGACCTATGTGTTAGAGAGGGGAGCTCGGCTCTTCGAGTCTCTGTCGGCCCCAGTGCCGAAATTGTAACGCCTCTATATATATGCTGTACATAAACCTTGTTTAACTCACCGTCGTCTCGTCCGCTCGTCTTATCAGCTCTGCGCAGAAGCAGTCGCGAGCTGATAAACCTACGCTACGCAACAGTGGTGGCTTCGGCGGGATCGGCCCGTCGTTCGCAACAGTGGTGGAAGCGGCGGGATCGGTCCGTTTCTCAACAGTGGTGGCATCGGTGGCAGCCACGGAGGCAGTTTCTCAACACCGGCCCACATGGGGGCCAACGTACATCCTGATGTCCCCAACGCCAATGAGTTTGCCCATGACCGTGCGCGAGGTATCGCTCACCGCGGCGGTCCCGGCGGATTCGCAGGCGGGGACGCCGGAAGATACAGGGACTCGCTACTCACTTTCCACGAGATCATGACTCATTATCATCTATCTCGGAGGACTTTTCCACTTCCTCATCCTAAACTTACGCGACCGCAATCATCGGCCTACAGGATGCTCCAAATGGGGTCTTTCCCTTCGCGTGGCAGGTTCAGCCATTTTTCGCCCAACATCGAGCCGCATTGTCCGGACTGCGGTGAGGCGTATTGCTCATTACCTCATATGCTCTGGCAATGTCCTGTGTTACGTGACGCAGAGTTCAACAAAGAAGAGGACTGGGAGGAAGCCCTTAACAGCGGCGACCTCTTGGTTCAACTTCGGGCTGTCCAGAGGGCCTGCGAGAGGGCGGAGGGCCACGGTCTTCCAGTTCCTACGTGGGAGCGGCCCGCGACTGCTACGGATTCCCCCTAAACGGGGCCGTTACAACGCAGTTCCTCAGGACCTGAATAAAGTTCTTTGTCTGTCTGTCTGTGTTCATACGCCATCAACACGATCCGCGGGGCGGCACTGCTCCTGCATTGGCCGGGGGCATGACCAGTGTAGCTCTGCCGCTCTGCCTTCTTGGCTGCTGGGCAGTGACTGTTCCGTGTTTTCGTACCAGCTTAACGAATTATTTCGTTGCGACTTCTTTGCTGGCCATTGGCCGTGCCACACGGAAGCGATGTCAAGTTATCGGTGTTAATGGTGCTGCTTCGTGCCAGTGTGGAAAACAGGTTATCAGGGGGCGAGAGTTGAGCAGCCGCCACTTATCGTTGCTCGGATGAAACACGGAGAAAATTTTGGGAGCGAAATTTGCATAGCAAGGATAGCACCTCGAACGATACCTAGCTATTCAGTATGTGAGCTGCACTTGGAGCCATCGTGTGTTGTCAGAGACACGTGCACGTTACAAACGGTGAAGATTGCATACCATGCGGGAGACCAGAGCTGATGACGCTGGGCACCGTGCCAACGTTGTCGCCCAATGCTCCGTGCTCCTTATCAAAGCAAGCTTTGCATCCAAGACATCTGATAAGGCGGAAAACTTTGTAGTTAATTCTGCCATCTCGAAGAATATTGCAGTGCGCAGTGCTGATGATTAAGCCACTGGGAATGAGAGAACATATAACTCAGCAAATAATGGATTTGTATGGCTGTCATAAGGAACACACGCAACATGCCACAATGCATGCTTTTTGAATGCGAAGCATTTCATAGCGAACTTCGGCAACTTTGAGCATATCTATCTATCTATCTATCTATCTATCTATCTATCTATCTATCTATCTATCTATCTATCTATCTAGCCGCCTACGAATTTTAGCTCTCCTGGACGTTTCGATAATGTTATCGATAACAAACTTGAAATGGTATAACATGACTGCATGAAGAACACATTTGAATAGTCATAACATGAAAATCTTGACATGTATAACATGAATGTCATTATTTACATTTCATGGTCCTGCGGCTCTTGCGCTTGTTTCGTTCACATGGCATGTTGCAAAACTGGTATGGTATGGCATAATTGCATGGAAAACACAAGCGACAGACCCTAATATGAAAATCATGACATGCGTGTCACCTAACAACATGAATACATGTCACACTCATGATGCGCTCGCGGCCATTTCGCTATCGTCACATATATCAAATTTGGTATTACAGTACGTGAATGGATGACGAAGGTATGTGACTGGTGCAAACATGAAAATCATGCATGACATGCGTGTCATGTAACTACGCGGCTGCCACGCGCATGATTCGCTCGCGACCGTTTCGCTAGCGTCACATATACCAAATTTGGTATTACGGTACGTGAATGGATGACGAAGGTATGTGACTGGTGGAAACATCGTAATCATGAGATGCGTGTCATGTAGGGTGAAATTAGGCGGAATACAGATATTTCACACACTATATACAATAACGGGAGGGGGGGGGGGGGTGCTGCATCTTTCCTGTCATACAGTATTTGAAATCATGAAACATGAAAAATTGTGATAAAATAAATTATCATGTACCACTCAAAAAGTCGTACTCCCGGGTCGGTGATCACAATAAATTCTTAACCTAAAAATTTCCGTAAAAGGATATTTCAGCCAATAACGACGCGAGACATATCATAAGCGAAGCCGCCTGACCAGTGGGTCACCGTACTTATGTGTGAGACTATATTTAGAACTAACAGACAATAATGTCAAGGTATAATTGGTTCTTTGGCACTATTGTTGGTTGGTGCGGAGTGTCTAGCAAAGAAGACGAAGCCCTTGAATGTCCCCTTGAATTGAGATCCTTACACCGGAGGCCGACGATAACAACACGCTGATGCTCTCAGGACGGCGACATCGGCTCATTCACGGAGAAGTTGGCGAATAACTCAAGTTGTATACACTTTTTCCTGAAATATTTTGTGACCATAGAAGAATGTTTAGCGTTATTTTATTGTTTTCTTATTGATTGATTGAGTAATATGTGTGGTTTTACGTCTCAAAACCACCATATAATTTTGAGAGACGCCGATGTGGAAAGTTCCGAAGTTTCGACCACCTGGGGTTCTTTAACGTGCACCCAAATCTGAGCACACGGGCCTACAGCATTTTCGCCTCCATCGGAAATGCAGCTGCCGCAGCTGGGACTTGATCCCGCGACCTGCGGGTCAGCAGCCGAGCACGTTAACCGCTAGGTTAGGCACACGTTGGTAAGCATGTCACTTCGGTTCGTTCAAAAATTATCATTGACATCACGGACTTCAACCAGGCGTGGTAGTCTAGTGGCTATGTCGCTCGATTGCACATCCAGGAGGAGATCACGGGATCGTATACCAACTGCTTCGGACGCATTTCGACAAAGGCGAAATGCTAAGGGCCCGAGTACTTAGATTTAGATACACGTTATAGAATCCCAGGTGTATGAAATTGTGTGAGCCGTCGGTGTCCCCCAGATGATCATTATACCATTAGTTTAGGGCATAAAACCCCAGCAGATATGTTATCGTTGACTTAGCAGCATGTTGTTACACGAACAGGACTGAAAACAACTCCTAAAGAACACACTGGAAAACCAGAAGCCAGCAGCTCCATGGCGGGTGCTTCCATCCTCGCATCTCGATATCGGAGGGTCGATGGGACAGTGTTCGAGCGAGCGAGTCCGTTGGCAGCAGGGCGTGCGCGTTGCTCGGTTGGGTCCGGCAGAGACCTGTTAGTGGCGATCGATCTCGTCCCCCCGCTGTACCGAGCGGCTGGCCGCGGCGATCTACGTGAAGGTCGGCCGCGATAGATACCGCCACCTTTTCTGCTTCCTGCCTTTTTATTTTTTTTTCTTCAGTCGATGCTCGGGCCGTTGAATGGGGAGGCAGCACTGCAGGGACGGGACGTCGGGTCCGCGGGACGCCCACTTCAAGTTTGGTCATGCCAGCCGAATGGGCATCGATTGTTGCGTATTTTTCTCATTCGCTCCCAAGACCGCCGCACACGTCAGGGAAGGAGATTGCCGCTGCCGAACTGAATGAAAAGGAGGGGCGGAGGGGGGATCAGAAGAGCCTTATGCGACGGTTCGGCGGGTCTGCTGTGCCTTGAATCGATTTGTTTGTTGTAATCAGAGCTGGACCCTTTCGGTTCCTGAGTTGACTCCTTCCTACCTTACAGCCAGTTAACACAGCTTCGCTTTACTTCTTATCTTAGGTCGACGAGATATGTGGCGCTTTTCACGTGGGCCTGTTTTGGGTAACCCGTTAAGTTCTCGGTGCAAGCAAAAACGACTGACCGGGCACCATGCTAATTGATCGGGCAGGTACAATTTTTTTTCCTTACTTGGCTCCCTTTTTTCGTCTTTTTTCTCCTCATATCTCTCTTCCCTTCTCTCGAAAAGGTAAGCAGGCATTGCGCCCCTCCAGGTGGCAGTTGCCAGCTTGCTTTCTGCCTATTTTCTCTGTCCGTGTGCATTTGTGTATGCAAATCATCCATAGGAGGCACATCAAACATGGTGTCACTGGATACCCGCCGGTATTTCGTACTACGAGTTAACCTCTGGGTGTTTTTTACTTCTCTGTCCCACAGCCCACTTTTATTTAACTTGAGGACGATTAAATCGTGCGCGCCACCGCGATATTTCTACGACGTAGAGGATCTCTCTCTCTTTCTACAACCAACCTCGTGCACATCATGACCTTTCCTCGCCACTAACAATCACGCAACAGACAGTTGCATCTACAAAGGGAGGACCATCTTTCCCTAGCACGGATAATTCATGCATACAAGATTCGGGTGCGGCGTTCTTCCTATACGTTGGAGTGAAAGCCACTGTTCCAACAATACGTCAAAGTGAATCCGACTGTTCGGACAATAACACAAAAGTTATATAGGCAATATATTTTGCGCCATACTTCAGGCGTCAAAGTCATTTCAGTATATGAAGCAAAATAATCAACTATTTGAAGGAGCATTTCGTCTCCGGACTCGCTGTTTGCGACAGCAGTAAGACATCCCCGTTAAAATCGCAGTTTTCTTTCCTTATCGACGACATTTCAATGCGCCTCAACATCATTTTCATTAGCCATATACTATATAGTATCTGCGCCTGATATCGCGAACTCTCTGGGAATTCGAACCCAAACTTCGTGCAAGGAGGGGAAGGGCGCTGGTGGCGTCGGTGTCACACAATCGGTCGCGGCGCATGCAACAGATGTATCACGTAGGCATGGCTGACTCCAAGCATATGATAAGAGCCGCATAAATGTGCCATCTGAAATTGTTTCGTGCGGTGTATCCGCTTGTGTGAGTTTACTGTATTCAAGTTTGCTTTTTTATCTCCGCCCCAATGGAGAATACTTTAGTGCAATAAGCTCGAAAAAATGAAGATGCAAATGATTTTGTTCCGTATTACGTTTTTTTCTTCTTCTCTGTTAAACGACAAGCAACACATAGCCGCTTGACAAATTGTAGTGTTCTCGAGTGACTTCAACGTGCTTTCACCGGGTAACTGAATCAGAAGCTTCCATTGAATCAACCGATGGAGGTGGAAATGTTGTAGGCCCGGGTGTTCAGATTTGGGTGCACGTTAAAAAACCCCTGGTGATCGAAATTTCCGGAGCCCTCCACTACGGCGTCTCTTATAATCATATGGTGGCTTTGGGACGTTAAACCACAGATATTATTCGATCAATCAATCAATCCATTGATTCAAAGCAAACAATGTCGTAGCGCTGTACTGATGTACTTTCACGGAAAGGAAAAAAGAGTGCGAATAATAAAATACCCACTTCTTTCTGGTTTTCAGTGCTTACTAGTAATAACTGCTCAGGTATACTGTATACGTCTCTAAACCAAAACAATATTCTGAGAGATGGCGTGGTGAACGGCTTCAGAAATTTCGACCCCCTTGACTTCATTAAGTGCACCTAAGTGCATACGCACAAAGGCCTCAAGCACTTCCACCTCTATCGAAAATGCTGCCTGGATTACATCCCGCGACGTGTGGGTCAGCGGTCGAGCAACAGCACCACTGGGGCACCGGGGCGTGTTTTAAGCACTTACCGTGGATTCATTTTGTTAAAGGGGCCCTGCGACACTATTTGAGCACGTATTTTGCGTATGTTCTGCTGGTGCTGTGGAACGCGCCGATACCGTTTCGCACAAGACAATGCTGAAATCGACGTAATTTCACGGGACATGGGACAAATTACCTGGGTCTTAGACTACGGCGACACACATCTGCTATTTTTGTTATAGGAAGTGACGTCGTGTCATGTCACGTGACGACAAACATCGTTCGCTTTTCATTGGCTTGACGCGAGAAATAGCGTGCAATATTCATATGGTGGTAGCTAGGTAATACGAGTGAATGCTAAAAACAGCAAACACCTACTATATACTTTCTCAGAAAGACATAATTCCTGTTTCTTAAAGATCTAACTTCAGAACAATGAACACAATACTTTGCCTGCGAACGAGGCTATGGTACACCGGCACCTAAAAGTGGAAACGCATGCCGCGTTTTTAGCGGTCCCAAGCATAGCCTCCTATATTTTTTTGTGCCCGCGCATTAGCGCTAAATACATACGCGCCATCCGTCCCTTATAGTTTTGGCGCTCGCCGCCAGATTCCGCACCGATCCCATAATAACAGCAGACGACGCGGCCTATGCACGCTTGCGTTTATGCGAAGTTCAGAAAAAGTGGGCGGAGAAACTTCACGAGCACAACCTCCAAAAGTTTTTTATGATGTCCCGGGGTCGAGCACTTGAGTTTGTCACGTTTCTGTAGTATTTGCGCGGCGTTGTCAACGGCAGCCTTCAGTGGCTGATTCATCTTTCTCGCTCTTGCGAGGAAAACTTCCGCGTAATTCTTTAGAGAATTTAGAACCATTACGAGCTCAGTTGACGGATACAGGAGTACACCTGGGTGGATATCTCCACATTCAATCAGAACATGCTCCGCCGTTTCCTTATCTTTGCCGCAGCATGTGCATTGTTCTTCTTCTTTACTGAATCTTGCTTTATAACTACGCCTTCTAAGGCAACCCGATCTCGCTTCACTTCAAACAGTAAAGCGCTTCCCCTTGAATTATCGTAAAATGCCTCCCTCCTTATTTCATTTTTGCCCTTTCGGTAGTTACTCAAAGCCGGTTTTTTCTCCATAGCTGCCATCCATTCTCTCGTTTTGCGCCTCGGCGCTCCGCCAGGAGCGCTCGCATCCCATAATAGCTTGGGGGACGGCGCTGAGGGACCGACCGCTCGGGCACAAAGTTATAGAGGAGGCTATGTCCCAAGGCTGCTATTCTGCACACTGTCTAATTCCGCCATGTGATCAAATTTCGTCATGGTGGCATTTGAAGACAATTGGAGAGGTCGTAACAGCTCACTTGGCCAGTTATCATCAATAAATGGTGTAGTCTGACAACATGGCACAATCTGACATGGCTGAATTCGACAATGTCCAGAATAGCACCCGAAAATGCATGCTGCAGACGGAGGGCGCCACCGTCTCTGTAGAACGCGGCTTGCATGCAAGCCGAGAAGTGACCCCGCCCACGCGTGTGTCTGTATCTTATGGCATCTTCGTCTGGCGGCACCGGTGGCGTTTTCTGTGCACTCGTGCCGTGCCGTACGTTCGTCTGGGCACCACGCGTGTGGTGCCGCATGTTCGACTGGGCCGGCCACGACACGAGTGCACGCCAAGGCGGCACCACAGAGGTCGACGGTGGAGCTTGGTGCAATCCCATCAGCCCGCGTGCGCTAGCAGACGACACGGTGACGTTCCATCCTTGCATGCGTAATTTACAGCTGGCGCTGCCGCAGAACACAGCAAGATGGCACGGGAAACGTGCGTGAGCTTACATTGCTCGACCGTACTCGCACAAGGCTTCTTTTGCTGCCAGGATTCAACTGGACACCGAAGGCGATGCGAAAATTGCCATAACCGTCGTCTAGTTGGTATAGAATCGATGCAGCACAAAGGCCTGGAGAACAGATACGTACCCACTGGACACGTAGCGTCTCGCAAGTGTCTTTTATTGTTTGACTTTCTGTTGTTTGCTCTCTTATTGCCAGTACAAACAGGACACTGGAAATTGTCGTCTGCTAAAGGACGTCTCTCGCATACAGCGCTGCTGTAGCGGATTGGAGTTGTGTGGTTAGCACGCGTCTGGCCCGCAGCGAGGCGTGAAACTTGGGGTGCTATTCTGGACATCCCGCCAATAATTGATGCTAATTAGCCAAGTGAGCTGCTACGACCTCTCTGATTGGCTTAAAATGTCGCCGTAACAAAATTTGACAATATGGCGGAATCAGAAAGTGTCGAGAATGGCACCGTCGGGCGGTGTTTGACGTAATTTTCTTTCCACCGTCACGGTACCAGTGCACGTTAGCCGAAGATGCCATTACACGGTGTTGTGACCGGCGCCCGAGCTGACGAGGGAGCGGCGCTCCTTTAATCTCCAAACAAGTAACCGAACGACCGGCTGCCTACTGTTAGGACCGGCGCCAGGTCTGACAATGGATCGGCGTTCCTTTTGATGTTCCCTTTTAGTCGCCAAACGGGTTGGCGGCCTGTGTCCGCCATGTATTGTTCCCCCCTGGCCGGAGGGTGCGGCGTCTTGCCGCCACGACACCGTGAGCAGTTCGGGAGACCACAAGTGCAGCTTCTTCTTTGGAAGATGACGGCGGCGGCGGCGGCCGGAAATCGTCCCGCTAATTGAACGAGTCGTTCGGCGACCATTTGAAGCTTGTTTACGGCGGCCCTTTCGATGGATGCAGTCATCAACTTCAGACCCCTCGCCCAGCGACACCCCTTGACGAGGAGGAGCCACGTTCGTGCCACATGGCCGTGCAGTGACCACGCTTCAATTTTGAACGTTCACGTGGACCGTGCGTGCTCGTCACCCTCGCGGGTAATGTGTGATCCGTGGTTGGACGGTGCCCTCTGTACGCGGTCCCCGATCTAGGGATCTGGGGAGGACAGACCCTTTATAATGAGCCCCCACAGCTCATTCGGTGTGCTTTTTTTCGAGAAGAGAACCAGGCAGAACAGAGCAGAACCGAGCAGAACCATGTAGAACCAAGCACCATGGAGCGCTATGTTAGGAGTCATGTAGAGGCCTGCCACGTTTGAGGGCTCACCGTGTAGGGAGTTCGCAATGTATATATTGTAAATAAACCCTCTTCAAGTCTCTCTTCCTCCTGCCTCGACAACTTCATCCCGGACCTCCGGTGTCTGGAAACCCCGGTCGCAACAACTGGTTGGCAGCGGTGGGATACGAGTCTGCGACGGAGAGCGACATGTACCGGAGGCCAGCCGAAAGCCCTGGAACTCGGCGGGATCGAAGCAGCGTACCACCACCGCACGTAATGGGGTGAGTGCCTGGCTTTGTGCTTGAGATATATCGAGTCTTTTAGCCTAGATTCGTTAAAAGATAGATATAACCAACAACTGCCTGGCCACTGTGGTTGTTATCTCAGCACAAGGCAGCACTGGATGATTATCTGAGCAAGTACGCTAAAGCAGGAAAGCTTAGATGATTCAATAGGAACAAGTGGTAATGTTTCAAAATTTCTAAGGGTACGTTGCGGGTTAAATTTTAGGATGTTGTAAAAAGCAGGAGTGAAAAATTAACAAGAAAAAGTAGAGAGGGATGTTGGCCACGTAGTGCTACTTGGGTGCTTAAGCTTGTGGTCTCCGCTGTGAGATTTGCCAGGCTTCAATTTCTCTAGACCCAGAATTGAAACGCTGGTGGGTTTGTGTTTTGTCACAGCTGAGCCAAAGCAAAGTAGTCGCCATGGATCTTACGAGATTGACAAGAGAGAACCTGCTGAACCTGTGTTGGGATCTGGAGCTAGATTTTAATGATGATATGCCTGCTTCTAAACTCCGCGAGGTGATTCTCGAAAGCAATAGTGACAATGAGGAAATCGAGCACTTCGGGAATATGTACTTATTGGACCAGGAGGAGGAAGTAAAAAGGGCGCAAAGAAAGGAAAGATGGCGCCAGGAGGAATTGGAAGCTGAGCGCAGGCATGAAGAACATATGGAAGCACAAAGGGCGCAAAGAAAGGAAAGATGGCGCCAGGAGGAATTGGAAGCTGAGCGCAGGCATGAAGAACATATGAAAAGGATGCAGGAATTAGACGAAGAGATAGATAGGATTCGGCGTAGAGGGGTGGCATTGCAGCAGAGTGGTCAATCCGTAGATGTAGCGCACGAGCGGTGCAAGGTAGCGGCGGTGCCGTTTAAGGTTGAAGAGAAGGCTACAGGTCAGAAAGTTGTAGATGTAGCGCACGAACGGTGCGATGTAACGGCGGTGCCGTTTACAACTGAAGCGGAGGCTACATGTCTGATATCTGTAGATATAGCGGCGGTGCCGTTTGAGGCCGAAGAAAAGGCTAGTGCCTGTAAGGGAATGGAACAGGTTTTAACCCATTCTGAGAGAAAAGAGCTCGCGGTCGCAGCAGGGTGTGAGGGTTCCGTGGTGGTGGAAACGGAGTTAAGATTAACAGAGTGTTCCATCGAACCTTGCAGCCCTGTAGACTATGTTGATGAGCGTCAGAGGCGGACGAAAGGCTCCAGGTTTGGCACCAAGGAATGTGCCAAACGGAGAAAGCGTCCGAAAAACAGAAGCGCGGCAAGGCTCGCGATCAGCACGGCGCGTTTGACGAGGACCTTCGAACGGCGTGGCGGATTTGCGAGAAAAGGCCCGTTGTCTTCTCTGACTGGCTCGAATCGCATGCGTCTAAGCGGCCGGAGAGTGAGGAAAAGAAAAGCGCAATCTACGCGGCCGCGGTCTAGCGATGAACTGATAAGTGATCATCAGGACTGGGCGCGCGAGACGGCGGAGGAGCATATCGGTGATGAAGAACGTCAGAGTAGGACGAAAGGCTCCCAGGTCCGCGCCAAGAAGCGTGCACAGGGGAGAAAGCGTCCGAAGGGCAACAGTAAGGCAAAGCTCGCGATGAGCACAACGCGTTCGAGTAAGGTTTTCAAACGGCGGAGTGACATCGCGAGAAAAGTGCCGTTGTCTTCTCTGACGGGTCTGTATCGTATGCGTCCGAACCGCCGGAAAAGAAAAGCGCATCGTACGCGGCAGTGTTGGAAGGATGAATTGCTAGGCAATCATTCAGACAGTGCGCGCGGGAAAGCTAACAAGCAAGTGGGTGCTGACGAGCATCAGAGGTTGGCGAAAGGCTCCGTAGACGGCACGAAGAAGCGTGACAAACGGAGAAAGCGCCGTAAAGACGAGGCAAAAATCGCGACGCGTTTGAGGAATGTATTCAAATGGCGGAGCGAAATTTCAAGAAAGTTGCCGTATCGCAAGCGTCCGAGCGGCCAGAGAACAAAGAAAAGAGAAGCGCATTGTGTGCGTAAGTGGCCGAAGGGCAAGAGACCCTTCCGTTGTTCTCGCGGTGCATTGGACGGGGTGCGGGGCAAAAGAGTCGGTGGTTTTCGAGGGGCAGGAAGCGACAGCAAGTCGGCTTCGAGGAACGTCGCGGGGTTCGGTAGCAGGGCGATTGACGCGTGTTGTAGACCCCGCTTCTCGAGAAAATCGTTCCGGGCGCGACCACCACGAGTTAGACTAAAAGTTAGTGAGAACAGCTGTTAGCCTGTCAGAAAACGTCGACTCGGGACTGTAAAAAGGAATGTTTTGGTTGTTTACTTTAGTGATTTTGTAAATAACTAGTTTGAACTTTGTTTTCGTTAGCACTCTATCGTTTTAGTTGCCGATATGCGTTGTAAGGAGATCTATTGGAAGGATAGTGACACGCATTAGAGCGTACAGAATTAGGCGTTTGTCATCGGCACCGGAGTTGGTTTGTATGCGTCCGAGCCGCCGGACAAAACGAAAAAAAAAAAAAAAGCACGTTGGGTAGAAAGGCAGACCCTTTCGTCGCTCTATCGACGGCATGTTTGATGGACTGCGGGAGTGCGAGGTACTCAGCGAGAGTAAGAACGCAGGTTGTCAGCGCAGAGCTTTGCGGGGGTCGGAGGCGAAGCGAATGGGTTTTGCCATTGTTCCATTCCCGTTCGCCTAGAAAGACCCACAGGACGCGACGCCGCGCGTTCGTCTCAAAATTAAGTGACAGCGGTAAGCGTTTCGGAGGGCTCTCCCGCGGATTTGTATTTTTTAGTTTTGAATATCTGTTTTGACTGTTTAGGTCAGTTTTCCTTTTGGAATGTGTTCTGTACTTCTGCTACTAGATAGCGTTTACGTAGCAGGTACCATGCTGTTTATTTTTTAAGCTTTGTATGTATTGGTTTTAAAGGTAACCGTTTTGCGGCAGTATAACGACACGTTAGGGGCGTTTGTCAAGTAGGACCGACGTTAGAGACGAATTTTGAGTGAGCGCACGGACGCAAGGATATTCTTGCGAGGTTTTCAGGATTCATGCGAAAGTTTTTTTGTTGTTATTTTTTGTTTTGTTCGCATGTCTCCGGTGTTGAAGTAAGGAAAGGTATTCGTGGGTTTACGTGTACGTTTTAGTTCATGAGCTTGAGTGTAGAGTGGTAACCTCACGAGAGTTAATGAGTGGTTCATCCATGCAGGAGCACTATAGCACTGTGATGTGCGTTTGCGGATGTATAATAAAGATGTTCCTGATGCAGGTACAGCACGGCAGTTATGCTTTCGTCTTCTCAAAAGGAATTGACGACTGGCTTTGGCGGCACTAAATTTCGGGAACTAAAAGATAGCGTGAAGTAAAATGCTTTATTTTATGAGTATGATACCTGGTGGGTTACGGCGGATTACTCACGCAAGCACTCGGGTATGCCACGGTGAGCGCATCACTTGACAGTTAGTTTTCTTGAAAGCAGTTTGATGGGAAGATTATTATCGGATCGGGATTAGGAGTTTTGGTGAAACCTCAGAGAAACGTCCCGATTGCTGCTTTGTGTTTGGTAATACTGCTTAAGTAAGGTTGCTTTTGGATAATTTGTCGGACTCGACGTGTCTCAGTGCGGGCAGGGTGCTCTCCCGTGCCTGTGGTGGTGTGTATGAATGCTTTTCCCAGAGGGGAGCCACAAGGAACGAGAGGGAAAGAGTCCTTGGCTGAGCGTCATCAGCAGTGGCCTGGAAGCCAGCACTACACAGCGACACTTCGGGCAACCTGTGCAGCTGGTCACCCTCAGGTCGCTTCTCCCGCCGGCGGACGAGCTGTTGTGACCGGCGCCCGAGCTGACGAGGGAGCGGCGCTCCTTTAATCTCCAAACAAGTAACCGAACGACCGGCTGCCTACTGTTAGGACCGGCGCCAGGTCTGACAATGGATCGGCGTTCCTTTTGATGTTCCCTTTTAGTCGCCAAACGGGTTGGCGGCCTGTGTCCGCCATGTATTGTTCCCCCCCTGGCCGGAGGGTGCGGCGTCTTGCCGCCACGACACCGTGAGCAGTTCGGGAGACCACAAGTGCAGCTTCTTCTTTGGAAGATGACGGCGGCGGCGGCGGCCGGAAATCGTCCCGCTAATTGAACGAGTCGTTCGGCGACCATTTGAAGCTTGTTTACGGCGGCCCTTTCGATGGATGCAGTCATCAACTTCAGACCCCTCGCCCAGCGACACCCCTTGACGAGGAGGAGCCACGTTCGTGCCACATGGCCGTGCAGTGACCACGCTTCAATTTTGAACGTTCACGTGGACCGTGCGTGCTCGTCACCCTCGCGGGTAATGTGTGATCCGTGGTTGGACGGTGCCCTCTGTACGCGGTCCCCGATCTAGGGATCTGGGGAGGACAGACCCTTTATAATGAGCCCCCACAGCTCATTCGGTGTGCTTTTTTTCGAGAAGAGAACCAGGCAGAACAGAGCAGAACCGAGCAGAACCATGTAGAACCAAGCACCATGGAGCGCTATGTTAGGAGTCATGTAGAGGCCTGCCACGTTTGAGGGCTCACCGTGTAGGGAGTTCGCAATGTATATATTGTAAATAAACCCTCTTCAAGTCTCTCTTCCTCCTGCCTCGACAACTTCATCCCGGACCTCCGGTGTCTGGAAACCCCGGTCGCAACAACGGTGTGACTGCTACCCCACGCACGTGGTTCGCAATAACCATGATAACGACGCCGTCGAAAAGAGCGGTAGTGAGGTTGTGGGAAAGCCACAATGAGGTGACATTTCTGGAAGGTCTTTATGAGACGCGCGCAGTGTTTGGAAGCGGTGTTTGACATCAGCAGGCGAGCGAAATGTGAAAGAGAACGTTTCTCGTCATCGTCCGCTCGAGTTTTCAACTTTGAGGACTCATAACTTCCCTTTCCGTGCACCAATTTCCATCATTCTTGTTCCTTTCGTCTCAGTAATCATCGCTACGCGCATTCCGGTGCTAAATAAAGCTGTACCAAAAGTGTCGCAGGGCCCCTTTAAGGAGAACGCATGTATGCGACGACTGTCAGACGTGTCGGTTATCGTCACCAGCTTGATTTTGGAAGTGGCCCCGCCGCGGTGGTCTAGTGGCTAAGGTACTCGGCTGCTGACCCGCAGGGCGCGGGTTCGAATCCCGGCTGCGGCGGCTGCATTTCCGATGGAGGCGGAAATGTTGTAGGCCCGTGTACTCAGATTTGGGTGCACGTTAAAGAACCCCAGGTGGTCTAAATTTCCGGAGCCCTCCACTACGGCGTCTCTCATATCATATAGTGGTTTGGGACGTTAAACCCCACATATCAATCAATCAATTGATTTTGGAAGTGATGGTGGTTCCGCGCAGCACTTCAAAACATTCAGTCTTTCTTTTTGACCTTACGCTCGAGAGGAAGGGTCCCAAGCGTTAGAAAAGCGCAAACACTTAGCCACTCGGTTCACCCACCTGTGTAAGCAGCGCGTAAGCAGCATCAAACGTCGAGCTGGGAAGATGAATCACGAGTAATGAGAGGGAGAGTGTTAGAGCGGAACAAAGAGGTGTAACAGCGCGTGTGCGCAGTTTTCTCGCGTTTCATGTCATTTTTCAGTTCCGCGTTGTGCAACTGTCGTGATCAGCAGCAGGCCTACAGCACGTATACAAGCTCATCGTGAAGGGTAACTTGAGAAGGAGAGGGCCGCATTTAAACGTCAGCCGCATCGGTGACGATTAGTGGTCAGTGTTTTCGCTATCGCTCATTCTCTCTTGTCCGTGTTAGAAGCGGCTGTCCGTCAGCTGAGGTGGGAAGACGCCCGTTTCGGAGAAACTTCGCGATAGCGCGCGCGTTGGAAAAGTAGTAGCAAGTCGTAGTCGCTGCATACCAAATTTCGGGTGCGCTCGAAGGGAGCCAGCCGCTCGGTGCCGATGCTCGAGCGCATAAAAAGCTGTCTCCGCATCAGCAGTAGTTCGAGGCGCGCGCGGAATATGCAGACGCATGACGACACCCCTCGCCTCCCTGCCTCATCGCGCGTTGCTGCGTTGGCTGCGACCCCCGCGGCGCCGCTTCCTGCATTTCGTGTTTGCGCGGCGTCGCCCTTGGCCGGACTTGCATGGTTGGCCGGCGCGCACATGCGTTTCTTCTCTTTCTCTCTTTTACGATTATCCTCCTTCTTATCTCGAGGTCGCGGCGGCCGGGTTGGCGCGGACGTCCGCGCGAAGTTGCGCGCGGCGCGACGTCCAGTTTACGCTCCTAACACGCGTACGTTGCGGCGTGGAGGTTGTTTTGCATGACGCGATCACGCCTGCCGCGAGCTCCCGATCGCGAATGCCTGCGCTCCATGCAGTCGGTGTTTTCCGTGCACTCGCGTGGCTGTTTCGCGCTGTACAAGCCGCCGCGACGAGCGGCGTCTTGCGTCACCGCTATGGCGGACCTGGGTCGTGTGACGTTGTACACTGCAAAGCGCTCTACATCCTGGCGTTGCGTTTGCACGTCTTTAACACCAATAGGAGTACTAACTCCCAATAAAGGGAAAGACGTGAACAGAGGGTTGATGTAGCATTAATTCATAATAATGTCTTACTACAACCATGGTGCGATTACGAGGCACTTCGTAGTGGAGGTCTCCGGAGATTTCCAAACCTGCATTTCTCGAGGTGCTCTGGCATCGCAAATTACGCAGACCCTGGCATTTCGTCGCCGTCGAAATGCTACCACCGCGGCAAGAATCGAGCACGCATCTTTCGCGTCAGCATGTCGAGTATTCGTAGCCACGTGTATGATGCACCACGGCGATAATTTCGTGCCGGCGTTGCTTTCAGTCATGCCAAGTTCACTTGGTGGGACATGGCTGTGTTTGGTATCGTACGATCACTATCAAGAGGCGTTCGTACAGTTCCTTTAAGATGTGTTCACCGCTGACGAGCAGTCGCCTGACTGGTGATGTCATTTATGATCGCTCCGTGTGGCGCGTTCACCTGTTGACAGGCGATAATTCACACGGCAGAGTAAGATTTGGGAGCTTTTCTTCAAAGGTGAGAAGCGTGATTGGCTTTGCACCGCCTAGCGTGGTTCGTAGAAGCGCCACATGATTGGGTGATGTGGGGATACGCAATCTGTGGGCTCCGGTGGGCGATTGAGCCATCGTTTGAGCTCAGAGTTACAAACAACAGATACGGCTGTTGGTGGTACATTAGGTTCTCGAGCACTCGCTCGATACATCACTGCGCGGGCACTTGTTACTTTTGTAACTGCAATCTAAAAAAAAAAAAGGCATATCTAGTCTCACACGATTCTCCTCATATGTGTTGCGTGCATCTGTTGTACCCGCTGCGCTCCGGTAAAACTTGACGCAATGCGCTTGCGTTACCTTTAGGCTTGTCACTTCGCGTTAAACTGACAGGAATGTGTACCGAACACAAGCGTTGATCGAGGAAAGCGTGGGAAAGGTCATGTTGCTAGTATTCGTGCACGATACAGTAAACTAGGACAACTTGAAACTAGGATCATTCTTGCCTTCTTTACCGCGAACAACCATTTCTGGCGCAAACTTTACACGAAAGAATAATAAAGAATAAGAAGCAAGTAAAAGGAAGGCAGACGTAAAAAA
>WOVY01007877.1:0-30454 GCA_013436015.1 Rhipicephalus annulatus | reverse complement strand
ATTGTTCGTAAACACACAGGAAAAATTTCCCCCCAGCACTACCTTGAAGGTCAATATCCAGTGCCTGTGTAGTATACGAGATTCCCAGTGAACAGTTGTGCAGCGCGGGCAGTCAGTTTTTAGGAGCGTGCTCCTTTTGCCGGGGGGTTGTCTCGCGTCGTTGCGCCGGTGTGTACGCTAGTGATCATTGCTCCCGCTAGAAGCGCAGCTGTGCTCTTTGTTTCGAGACCGCTTACTAGATTGCGCACCACCGCTCAGGCGACGCTCGCTCCACTATCAGCGCGTGCTCTAGTTTGGCAAGAGACCGCTAGGTGACCGCGCTTGTATATAGCGCTCGCTGTCGGCGCGCTTCTTCTCTTGTTCGCTGGACATGACTTAGTACGTGTCGATTCCGCGAACCACTATGAACAGCGCAGAAGACAAGGTGGCGGCGCGGACGGCTTGCCATGCGGCTGTAGTGCGGAATCGCCATCAGGATCCTTATCGAACTTTCCACTACATCCTATAATTGAAGATCCTCTGGCTTTGTACCTTATGGATCACGTTTTCCTTTATACTAAGAGGAAAACGTTCCTCAAAGCTGTGATCCGTAAATAAGCTCGTCAACAAAATCTATACATGACATCTGTATGTAAATACCTGTACATAGCACATTGATTTAACGTGTATGTGTATTCACATCACAACACGTGTCACGTCTTTATATGATGATGATTGAGCATAAATACACAGGATTCATGGTGTACTGGATTTCACCCGCTAGAGCAAGCTCCTTCGTCATCATTCACTTCGTGGATATGCGGGATTTTTTTAATCAGGAAAATCTCTAGCAGACGCTACCCTGCATCGTTGTTGCAAGGCGAGAGAGAGGAATGTCTAAGAGAGGAGAGAGACATGAAGGATACCCATATGCACAGTGGAGCTCGGACTGCACCACATCTAACTCCCTCATAAGATGCTTCGCACCTTACAAACAAATGTATTCATTCATTCATGAATTACTACTCTCTTGTAAAAGTTTGTGCTGTGTGGACAAGTGTCATTTAGTGCTGAAAAGTAAAAAAAATTCATATACTTCTCTCAAGGTAGCGTGATTTTTGGATTCTCTATTCGGTGTTTAATGTTAAAGCATTGTTTGAAAATTATTCGGCATTTCTAGTGTATACGATTAGAATCGTGTAGCGCATATAGTAGAAAGCTATTGAACTCGTTATTTGAAACTTTGGAATACTTGCAGACGCCTAGTTCCGGGGCCCGGTTTCGGATCGAGGCCTCGCGGGTTAGAAACTCGGCACGCAAAAAAAATTAATGTGATTTTCCCGGAAATTTTTCTTTCTCATTTCTAATCACTCAATTTCCTTCACTATTTTTTTCTTCTGGGTTTCCACTGTTTTCTTTTTTGCCCGCCTGAGTAAGTGCACCCTCTGCCGTGCCAATCAGCGCACGTGTTCAGGGAAGTTGAAGACGAGGAAAAGGACGGCAGCATCTCATGCGAGTTCATAGATATGATAATATGTGTTCATGACGTGCGACATTTCTTCAAGTTTAAAGAGAGAGCTTCGCTGTTAAAAAGCCTGCCAGAACGTGTTCGCGCATCGCATCAGCAAAAAATCACTTTTCTGTGGTAGTATTTGCACAGTTCTTACAAGTTATTGCATTTTTTTTCGCTAAATGTTGCTACTGAACAATTTCATCTAACAAATTCAACGTATTCTGGTGAGAGCCCTAGAAAACATTCAATCACTTGATTTTCTGCAAGAATGAAATTCAGCCCTTTGTCTAGCCACCTTGGGACAGTGTGGCGCAAGCAGAAGCACAAAGATCATGCTCGTGACAATAGGGTAGGTTTGTCGGTAAAACCCCACAACGCCTTGATGATGCGGGTGTCACAGAAACAGACTCATCAGAGGCCACCAGCACCTGTCACATTGCACTTGCTGTAGTGAAAAAGAGTGCTTAGAGCTGCAGTCACATAGACAGCCTTGTTCGAGGCACGAGATGAGGCCACTTGGCCTGTTTTCCTGCTGCTGAAACGCTGCCCGCACCCGTCCAGTCCTTCTGATACTTTTCCGACTCCACCTCCACTTTGACCCCTACTGATTATACTGTAATTTTTTTGTGTAAGGAACCGCTTACACGCGGCTGCTTTTGTGCTGGTGGCACCATCTGTAGTTTATAAACGAAAAAGAAGAAGCGTGCCAGAGAGTGCATGTTGCACTATTGTTTGTTCTCTCCACCAGCACAGTGCGCATGCTAGTTAGAACCGAGTCACAGCAACACGAGCACGTGACTAATAATTGCGCTCTAAATGTTGTTTTTAGCAAGCCCTTAATTAAGCTTAGAATGTTCGTATACTTACATGTTGCTGAAATGAGAACTGCAGTAACGTGAATATTAGCCAAAAAAGCCGACCTCATTTTCATGGTTGCCTGAAAAGAAAAAGCAGGTTAAAATTGCGGTTAATTGACTTCTTGTTGGTTTTGTATTACCGTAGCTTCTGACAACAGAAGCAGCCACTCACTGCACAGACTCGTGCCGATACATTAAGCTTGTCGTCTTAGTAAGATTCTCGAAATATTCTGTCTCTACTAGGAGAAACATTACCAAGTGGTACCTCGCAGCGATTCCATTGAGAAACCAATTATTATGTTGGAGTTTCTTACTGTGGCATTTTTTCCTAAAAATTGTAATGACCCCGACGCTTTCTATGTCTTTGTTTACCACAATTGAAAACACTGTAGCAATAGCATGTTTCCTAACATATGCAACGTCGGACAATGAAAACTGCTGCTAAATACCATCGCATATTTTTCAAAAGCACAAGTCACGTGGTAGGCGGTTGAGAGGCTGGGGCAGCTATGTGACAAATAAAACTAATCTGTTATTTGTAGGTATTGCGAAACTTAGCATGAAATCCGGCGTGATTTTTGTGATGTAAATGATTGTTTCAAACTTTTGTGCCATTTGACTAATTATAATAGTTATACAGCCTCGCAATTGAAATCATAACTTGAATTTTTAAAAATTCTATTACTCGTATGCCCCTACTTATATATTCTGACGTAGAGTAGCCAACTGAGCATGTGCCGGACTAAAGTACTTGCCTTCTCTCTTGTTCTTTCCCCTCTTCTTGAGAGTTTAGTTTAAAAGTTCTACATTTCTTGAAGACACAACGAAACAATACATTTTCTTCGCAGCACTGAAGCTTATTAATAAAGTAACAAAATCATTTAATTGCAGTGGCAATGCTCAAGTAAAATAATGAGTATATACGGCTGGTGCGCTAGTTTATAGGTGCACACTCGTGGAAGAATAGTTCACAAAAAGCGCATATAAGGCAATAAATATACTGAATGAAGCTGGGTTGTACATTAGCGAATGCGCGAGTTTTTGAAGAGAAATTGCTCACGCTTACCACAGCTGAGCCGCTCAGTCGGAGTGAGCTCAGGGTACTTGGTGCGCACTTAGTAGAAACGAAATTCAGTAGTTCAACACTTTTCCGTCATTTTCATTGTTTGTTGGTTTGACTCTCTGGCCACGGAATGATAATTTTTTTAACGGAATACTAATCGTAGAAGCCTTTATTTTAGACTTTATTCCAACATTATAAATTGCATGAGTTTATTTGTGGCAAAAGTGTGCGCTCAGGAAGCCCATGTGCAAGGATTGTTTCTGTAGGTGCTTTCGATTGCGGCCATTGTATAGCTATTTTTCATACAAATGTGTCGATTTGTTTCGCCTGGACTATTCCATATGTTGTAGAACAAGTGCTTCAACCTATTGTTGTACCGCAGGATGTGTGCTTAACAATGGTCACTTACCAATGTAGGTGCTGTATTACAAGAGCACATGTGGAATCGCAACATGCTCGCCCCTATACGCAGTTTTCCATTGAAACATAATATTATCTGCACATTTATATGTCCCTACCACTCTACAAGACGTAGATTCAAGATAAAAGTCTATTCGGTGTTTTTTTCCAAGGACGGCAATATTTGCTTTTGTGAGCTACCTAAAAAATTAAATTGCAACTAAGCTTTCTATTTTCTATTGCTGCAGGAACTACATAAAATGAAGTAACAGCTGCACTTTGGGCTTTGTGATCATATTAGTTAAAGAAAAGCGCTTTTAATAAAATCACATCGATTCATTGGTAGCAGGTCCGTCATGACGTGGTGAAAGCATGCAGACTGTTTCGAACCCACAGATCTTTTTCACATAGAAATGAAAGACTGAGTACACTGCAAAGAATTGACCTATTTTTAACATAGGTTCATGTCACTGAGTTCAAGAATTCAAAATGCACCCATTGAGAAAGACAGTTAGCTCGTCGAATGGCCTTCTAAATGCACTATAATCCTTCTAAAGCTTCAAAGTTTCTTAGCAGGTTTTGTTGGGACCTAGGAAAGAATCAAAGAAAAGAGCTGATCCACTGTATACGCACGTGTTCATCTTCTTCTCATTCTCTGTCACCATTAAAACGTAGTTGTGTCCCGTACGCTCCGAGTTTTTTATTGCCGTTTGCTACAGGATCGGCTATGACGTGCCACAACATATGGTGCCAAAGACCCGAAATCTGCGGCTGATTGGTGGCACGAACGACCGCATCGCCAAAAACATTTTCTTCAAAGAATAATCGTCGGTGCTTCGTAAGCCTCGTTGGTGGCCGCACCCAAAGCTCAGCAGTGAACGCAAGCCCAAGGCTTCCTGTGAGTACACTGCAGCAATGAATTGTTTAAAGCAGAAGAGAACATTGGCATGCGTGCAGAATACCAACATAATAAACGAGGTGACCGCTATTTTGGGAAGCAATAGCGCCGATAGAGCGACGCTCATGGCATTGAAGGAGCGGCTGGAACCCAGCAATCAGAAGCTGAAGAAGATATCCGAAGAAATGGAAGAGCACATCCCAACGGTGGATCTCACGTCTGAATACGCCCAAGCAGAAGACTGCGAGGATAGAGCGGTAGCGATACTTGCACGCCTTCAGTTCCCTATCGAGGACATCAACAACTTCCAAAGAGCCATCGACGCTAGAAATTCCGCAAGTATTGTCCATGCTCTTGCGAACGTCGGCAACGCGAACATCGGTTCTCGCCTACCTCGACTTGAGATCAAGCCGTTTGATGGTACCGTGCATTCTTATTCTGCACTAAGTGAGACAGACAGGTTTCATTACCTTCGGAATTACTTGAGAGGGGAAGCTGCAGCAGCAATCGCTGGATTTGCGACTACAAGCGCGTGCTATGGAAACGTTGTGTAGCTACTAAAGACATATATGGAGACAAACGGTAGAGCAAGACCATCTACGAGCTTTGAAAGACATTCGATGCGTGAGATTGGCATCTGACGTAAAACAGCTGCGCAATCTATACGACCAAGTTCAGATGAACATGCGTAGTCTCGACGCGCTCAAGGTTCCGACAAGCAGCTTTTCTGCGATTTTCTGTGATATACTCTTAAAAGCGCTGCCGCAAAAGATCGTCATTTCTTTTCACCGCCAGTGCCACATAAATCAAGTCATGTACTGAACATCGGTTGCTACGAACGAAGGATTAGCGTCATCGTGTCATAAGCTCTAAGGCTTGCTACAGTTTACCCACATCAAAATCAAAAGCCGAGAGCGATCAGGGGCACAGGACTTGTCCGAACGCATTTAAAACAGCAAGCACGTTTCATCGGCATCTGTGGTGCATATTGCACATACGAAAAAGTAGAAGGTGGTGAGGGCTTTTTCTGCAAATTCATTAGACATGAAACAGAGGTATGCGACAGTTCTCTAACACACAAAGAGAAACAAGATAGACGATAGTAAAAGTATGACGTCATATAAATGCACTATACCAGGACACTTAGACATAGATTGTAGAAGACGTGTAAAGTGCAAGTCTTGCAAGAAAAGGCACGCAACAACTATGTGTAACACAAACGCAAAAGGAAAAAGTGATGGAAATCGAGCACTATAACAGTGTCTGTTAAATAAACGCAGCCAGATCTGAATGAAAGATCAACTGCCGTAACAAGTTGCCGAATTGACGAAGGAGTGCATCTGCAAACCTTTCGTTGTTAGCTGGGAACAGGTCATGAGGCTTGATACAGAAAATGAATGTTAGACAGCCGCAGCCAGTGCACATTTATAAAGGAAGATTTCAGTGCACGTTTGCAGCTGCAATTATTCGGTGAAACGAGGCTGGCAATCAATAAATTTGCATCTGAAGAACCTTCCCAACCACGGCGAAGTAAAATTGTCGTATTTCACGTGCGAATTCAGTTTGATGACAGAGAACAAATCATCGAAGCTATTCCAACATGGTTCACTTGTAAAGAAGCCGCAGTCACGTAAACTGGCTGTTTCTTTGGCAAAAACCTACGGGCTCTGAAGATAGCATTAGCGGACGCATTTACTATTCACGTGACGCAAGCTGAGCCTGAAATAAGCTCTTTTATTGAATCAGATCCAATATGAAAAATTATAAACCGCGAAGTTATTAGAAGCCAAAAAGTTGAAGGCCTAGTGGCTACTGCACCATATTGAGATGGACGTTGCAAGGACCTGTGAAGGAACGGAGCTTTGTTGAAAGCTCATCCATGGTTATGGTATGTGTATTAAGGACAGATATACATACGCAAGAGGAGATTAACGATGATGTGCAGTTCTCTTGGAATTTGGACGTTATGGGCATCAGCTCAGAGGAAAGACAGCTCGCTTATTCAGGCACGCTGCCCAGGTCCATGAAGAATATTGCCAAGAAAGACCGAAGAAAAGAAGTTGCAGCGCGGTGCAAGAAACTTGACGTACAACTAATCGAAGACAACTGCCTTGTAGCACGTAATTGCTTTCAGAGTCTTGTACGCAGACTTTACGACCATGCCATACGACAATATATTGACTCGGGTCACGCAGAAGTAGTCTTCAAAAGGAAACCCAAACAGGAGCGTACATGCTACATGCCAAACTGAGAAGTTATCCGTGAAGACACAATCTCTACGAAGATGAGGGTGGAAGTCTATGCCTCATCGAAAACAAGAAACCAGAAATTGCTGAATAATTGGGCTCGCTGTATTCCATGCCGACCGGTTGTGACCTCGCGACCTCCGACGTCAGCGTAGCTCTGGCCGACTGGGCTGGCCCTACGTCATCTCCTGACACCGACCTTCGACGACAGCGCAGCTCTGACCTACTGGACGCCATCTTCGGACGCCGACGCCCATCCCTTGGGAGCTACTGTGGAGGTGTCGCTCCTTGAAGCAGACAGTTACGGGGCTCACTTTTCTCTTCCTCTCTCTCTTGGAACCACTTTGTGTGTGTGTGAATGATTGCTTACAAACCAGTCCAAACTTGAATTTTCAGCTACCAGAAGTCCTCATTTGATTTCGCTGGTACAAGGTCCCAATGACTGCAGACACAAAAAAGGTGTTTCTGAAGGTTGGTGTTAGTGCACAAGACTGAGACCTCTTTAGGTCCTTGTGGTTTGCTGAGAAGCCAACGTTACCATTCAGGAAAGACGACATACAGGTCTGGTGAATGACGAGAGTACCTTTCGAAATGACGTCAAGTTCATTCATGCCAACAGCGACCATTCAGCATCACCTCAAAGCATACGTAAACAATGAGTAGCAGAGAGCGGCTCAACTACTGGCGGAGTCATTTTATATAGACGATTTGCTTTTTATGGCAGATAATTTACAAGGAGCTGTAGAGCTATGTACGCTACCACAACAGAATTAATGAGTGGCGCCTGAATGATACTCAAAAAGTGGCAACAAGTTCTCAAGAGCTGCAGGACATATCCAATTCAAACAAGCCAGCTCTACCTAACCATGGTGAACAAACGTCATTTAAAACGAAAGTCCTCGGAATGACATAGAACAGGGAGACCAACAGCTTTACTTACAGCTCACAAAATATCTTCTCATTCCTGGAAAAGAATCGATATACAAAGCGCTTTCTTCTGCGAACAGTATATAGAGTTTTTGACCCAGTAAGAATTTTTGCCCCTTTCGTGGTACGAGGGAAGATCTTAATTAAGCAGCTGTGGGTTCGTAAAGACAACTGGAATGAAGAACTACCAGATGTTATAGTATATGGCAGTGGAAGAGCTGGAGAAATGATTTGGTTAAGCTACCCAATGTCAATACTTCTCGACGTTTGACGTCAGAGGTAGATGATTTTAGTGACGTTCAAATCCACGTCTTTGTGGACTCGAGTACTAAAGCTTATCGAGCATGCGCATATGTTTGCGCTGAGCTGAATACCGGTAACATCAGCACGAGTCTAATTGCTGCGAAATCGAGAATCGCCCCATTCAAGCTTTTGCCACTCCTCGAGCTAATGGAAGCACTGATTGCTGAAATATATAAAACAGGCATGTGCCCCCTTTTTTGACAGATCACTTTATGTTATCTGTATAGACTCTAAAATTGTCTTGAATTTTATTCAAGCAGATTCATGCAAGCAAGATGTTTTCGTTCAAAATTGAATCACTGAAATCAATGCAATAAGAGAAATACTGAAATGCAGCTGGAAGCACTGCCCAGGTGATGGAAATCCTTTGGATTAGCTAACAAGAGGTGAATTGTTGGACGTCTTATTGCAGAAAACGTTTGATCGCAAGGACCGAGCTGGCTGCGGCTAATTCCATTTGAATTGCCACACAGGAAACTCTTAGCTTCTGAGGAGGATCATGAAATAATTGGCTCGGAATTATCAGCCTTTGAAGTAGGTGCCAAAACGCGTGAGTGAAGAACGCCAATCTTTGACATAACAAGGCACAGCTCTCTCACCAAACTACTAAGAGTAGTGGCGTGGGTACGACGCTTCGTATATAGCACATATAAAAGTTGATCGAAGTTTGGATCTCTGAAGACCGAAAAAGTAATGGCCGCTGAGAGTTATTGGATACACCAAGCTCAAAGTGAAGCCTCTGATGAGGAAATGTTTTCGCTTCCTAAGAAGCAGGTTCAACATAAAAGTTCAAATGTGACTGACTTGCGACCATTTCTAGATAGAGAAAACCTACTTAGAATTGGAGAGCGGCTACAAAACTCCAATGGAAGCCCTGGTACAAAGCACCCAGGGGTGCTATTTGACGAGCACTATTTCACGGTTCTTGAAGTTCGAGAGTTTCATGTCCGCACAATGCATGGAGGCCTAACCGCCATGCTGAAACACCTAAGAGAGTGCTTCTGGGTGATACGACCTCGGCAAACATTGACAACAGTGAGATACAGTTGGGTGTTATGTGCCCGCCATAGAGCGAAGGCAAGCTCGGCGCTACAGGATCCACTTCCGACCTGTAGGATAAATGATATAAGCCATTAAACACTACTGGAGTGAATTTTGTGGGACCACTCTTTGCTAAAACACGCATACAATGTGAGAAAGAAGCCCGCATTGTGATTTTCACATGTGCATCAACGCGGGTGGTACACTTGGAGCCGGTGACCGACATGATGACGAAAGGCTTCCTGCTTCTAGGAGAGGAAAACACACATTTCGTTGAAGAGGAAAAGCATTTCAATACCTTTGTTGAAACGTTCCCTTCCATTGTGTTGTGTGCTGTTTGGTATGTTTCTGAAAATGGCAAATGGCTATACATCTTATGGTGTTTATTATATTATGCACTGACAGCTTCACGCTGGCTTGTAAGTTCTCAAAGAACTGATTGTCATGCCTCGGCGTAGCCGCATAGGATTTTTTAGCGTTGTTCTTGTAAGTCTTACCAATTTTGATTTTGATGTTTATCACCCTCTCAATAATAACTTAGTACTCCTGTATTGTGCCTACTATATTTTTTGTGGACAAGAAAGTGAACTGCGCGAAATTTTACCAGCCTTGGCAGTACCCATCATCACCGCCCACGCCTGGCTAACTATTACACGCCAAGCATACTGATGGTTTTTTTCGGATGTTCTTGACGAAAAACGGTTGAACACGAATGTCCCTGTGTAAGAACACCGTGTTTCTAGCAATGCACCATGTAAATTGTGACAGTACAATATGACAGCTCTTGACGCTATCGTTCAACAGCCTATTACAGTGATCGCAAACTACAAAATTATCCCAGACTCACTCGTCTCACCTGTTGGAGGGTGAATGGCTAGATAATGCACATGCACATTGTCCCTCAATGTTCACTGAAACATATGAATGCGTTCTGCCGATGATGCTAGAAAAATTGGTAAAGCAGTTGGCTAGACTACCTACGGGAGCTTTGTTGTGCGTAAGGCAAAAGCTGATGGCATTCAGCTGCGTAAATTATGCCCTAATTCTGCAGCTTTTAAAATATTACCCCGTGATCAGGACGCTTGCCATCAGTCACATCACATGCTTATATGTCAGCTGTCTTCACAATGTTTAATTTGATGCTATCACAGTGTAGAAAGCCGCCCAGGCCCACCTTTAAAATACATGGGCTGCGTCTCATTGACACCACGTGTGGCATGCGGGACTTCCACAGAGCAGGCCACTTGATCTACAGCAGTAAATTCACGGTTTGCACCACAAGTCCCTATGATGCAGGCTACACTGCGTGGAGGAAACACAACTGCACAATTTCATATGAATATCGCAGGTCCCGCTGGGCATACAAGCGAAATAAATCAACTCATGAGGGGTTCCTTCGGCTTATGGCGGGTATTATTGAGTGTCATTAGTTCTGAGCGAAAAATCTGTTTTGTCCGTGAGTGAGAACTTAAGAGTGCTGCAATTATTACGATAGCAACTTTCTGTTTGAGCAACAATAAAACCAAGGCCTTCTACGTGGCTGAGCGATGCCATTTTTTGAACCTTCTTAGGAAAAGAACACTATATTATTGTCATGTAGTGGAAAAAGTTTCCATTACGCATGTCAAATAGCGTGGCAAGAATGTGGAATCTTCACAGCCTTCAAACAAGTAAACTGATCAACGTGTGGGTGTTTTATTGACCCACCAATTATAAAGCGTGCACACATTTATCAATAATCAGTGAAAAAGTGGCATAGCGAACAATTCTGTAGGTTCGTGTGTTGCCTAATGGGTGCGTAGTGGGCTCTTCGGAGGTTCGAAGAAGGAACAATTACAGCGTAGCGAATACTACGCAAACATTACTTGCAGTCGGCATCGTAGGATAGCCTAAAACGACCAATGTTATGCGCACGTACAGTTTTTTTTTGCAGCATGGTTGATGCGTGCACCACCCCATGATATAATTATGAAGGATGCCGTAACGAAGGGCTCCGGAAAATTGGAGCAACGTTTGTTCTTCAACGTTCACCGACATCGCACTATACACGGAGCTTTAGTATATCGCCCCCATGCCCCTCCATTGTGGTCTAGTGGCTAAGGTACTCGGCTGCTGGCCCGCAGGTCGCGGGATCCGATGGTGGCGCATTTTCGATGGAGGCGGAAATGGTGTAGGCCCGTGTACTCAGATTTGGGTGCACGTTAAAGAACCCCAGGTGGTCGCAATTTGCGGAGCCCTCCACTACGGCGTCTCTCATAATCATATGGTGGTTTTAGGACGTTGAACCCCACAAATGACTCAATATATCGCCCCCATTGAAATGCGACCACTGCATTCAGTATCGAAGCAGTGACTTTGTGTCAGCAGACGAGTACCGTAACCACTGAATTGCCATGGCGTAAATATATTTATACAGATAGATAGATAGATAGATAGATAGATGGATAGATAGATAGATAGATAGATAGATAGATAGATAGATAGATAGATAGATAGATAGATAGATAGATAGATAGATAGATAGATAGATAGATAGATAGATAGATAGATAGATAATGAAGGTGTCAGTGTAGTGAATTCCATCGTAAAGAGTACACTGAATTTATTTTACGATATTCGTCAATATGCATATGAGCAGCCATTCATCTGTCTTTCCTCGACTACTATTACTTTTACTCTGCTGCTCCGCCGCCCCTGTCTCCCCTCTCGGGGTATCCTTTTTCCTTCCATTGGCACCTGTCTCTACTGGAGTGGGCTGACTGGAGCGGCGTACTTAAAAACAGGAAATGGCTTTTCCCATCCACGAAGCGAGAAACATGTGGGACGTTCACAACACTTTGCTTCACAAAAAAGCTCCGCGATATTAAATTCTTCCTAAAGTTGTTAAGAACAGAAGTCTGATTTGACATAATCAATTCCAATTTCTCTTAGAAACGTTGTTCATAGACAATGTGCGTACATCCTAAAATGTGATGCTTAAGCCAATTTTCACAGCAAGAACTTTCTGGTTATGTTCAATATAACATTTAGATTTTCGAGAAAGAATTGTTGCCTGAAGTAGTGCGCTTTCATTGCCGCTGTTTCTAAAACAATATGCCGAATGTAAATGACTTCTTAAGCAGTATTGTCTAAGCTGTTTTATTGTTCCTTAACTGCTCTACCACTCGAATTCTATCGTCCTATGATAATATGTCTTACCTTCCTACATCACGTTTCGGCAAAGAGTCTACAATCGTTATTGTCGCTTTGGTAGGTGTCCTTAATATTTGGTAAACGCCTACTTGCTTGAACTTCATCATTCCAAGAATTTTAAACACCTAAATATTACTACATTCGTGGAACAGCGTAACTATCGTTCTTTCCTTTAGTAACTGATCATGCTAGCCACTTTTATTGAAACCTAGAAGAAAAGAGCCCTAATAATAATTAGGAAGGCTAGGGCGTGCATCGCACCAGCAGACATCACCGAATGAATCACAGGAGTCTCATAAGCGAGCGAGCGTTGCAGCGCTTCACTTCCTTTCGTTGACGTCATTGCGGCACCAGGTCGCCTCTGCGAGCAGTAATAATAATAATAATAATAATAATAATAATAGTAATAATAATAATACCAATCGTACCTATGACTTTCGAATAACGCGTTCGAAGCTCTACCACAGAGCTATCATGACAGCTATCCCCCCAGCCACTTTATTGCGTTTATATGTGAATTGAAACATGGATGGATGGATGGATGGATAGATTGATATGGCTGTACCCTTTAGATCCGGCGGTGGCTAGCGCCACCAAGCCGTAATACTTTGTGAACCAAAATCTAGATGTATTTTTTTCCTTTATATAGTGAGGTGGAGAACTCGTACTTTGCAGTGAAGGGTTTATTTTCACTCGTGCCTTGACTTTAGCCGCCAATCAGATAACCTCCTTTTAGTTAATTCTACCCGCTTAAAGTCTATTTCGCCCTCTCTGTTCCTAAACCCCAGTGCTTTGATAAACTCTTCGCCATCATCCTGAACTGTAGGGTGAAGCCCTTTACAGAACATTATCAAGTGTTAGGCAGTTTCCTCTTCCTCTCCACACGCACTGCATACCGTGTCTACTCATTCACCTGGTATGTGTTGGTTGACCCGATATGTGTTGGTTCGCAATCCTCCCATCCTGGCCTCAAAGAGCAGAGAATCACCCTGAGTATTATCATACATCCTTTCCTTGGCGATTTCCTGCTTAAAAGTTCGATAAATCTCTACTGCGGTCTTGTTAATCATGCCGATTCTCCACATATCGGTCTCAGCTTCCTTCACCTTCTTCTTAACTGATGAATCTTTTTGGTTTCGCACCTTTCTGTTTTCCAAGTATTTACCAGTCAATTTTCTCGTTCGCTTCCTCCATTTGGTATCGACATTCTTCATGTACAAGAGGCTGAATACCTTCCTAGCCCAACGCTCCTCCCCCATTTCTCTCAATCGCTTCTTAAGTTTTATCTTGCCGCTAGCCTCCCTGCCTTCAAATGATGTTCATCCCATATCACTTTGTGCTCCCTGATTTGGTGTATTCCCGTGAGCTCTTAAAGCAAGCCTACCTATTCCACGTTGCTTAATTTCTAATCTTGCTTGAACTTCTGATCTTATGCACAAAACCGCATTGCCGAACGTCAGACCAGGAACCATGACCCCTTTCCATATACCTCTCACAACATCATACCTATTGTAATTCCACAGCGCCCTACTTTTCATCACTGCTGCATTCCTGTTACCTTTAGTCATCACGTATATTTCGTGTTCCCTCAGGTACTCGGTCCCATAGCTTATCCATACGCCCAGATATTTGTATTTATCTGTTATCTCTAGCGTGAGCTCCTGTATTCTAATCTCACTACCTTTATTGTCATTGAATATCATGACTGCTGATTTTTTCTTACTGAATCTGAAATCTAACCTATCTCCCTCATTACCGCATATGTCCATAAATCTCTGCAAATCTTCCTTGTTGTCGGCCATCAGCACTATATCATCTGCGTACATCTTGTTGTAGTGCCTGTTCAATGAGTTGTCCTTGTTTGACGAAACAGAGGTTGAAGCCCAGTTTACTTCTATCTAACTTGGCCTCTAATCATTGTAGGCACAACATGAATAACAAGGGTGACAGGGGCCATTCCTGCCTAAGCACCCGTTTTACTTCTGTAGGCTTGGATACCTGATTTTCCCACTTGATAACTGCCTTGGTACATTTATGGATATCCTTCAAAAGATTAGTGACTCCATCTTCCACACCTAGTGTGTCCAGTATTCCCGACAAGTCCTCTTGAACCACGCTATCGTATGCTCCCTTGATATCCAAAAATGCTAGCCACAAGGGCCTGTGTTCTTTTTCTGCTATTTTGATGCACTGCGTCAGTGAGAACAGATTGTCTTCCAGCCTCCTGTGTTTCCGAAACCCATTCTGCAGTTCCCCCAGCACCCCCTCATCCTCTATCAATGCCTGAAGTCTTTCCTTTATAATCTGCGTCGCCAGCCTGTAGACCACTGATGTCACTGTTATAGGAGGGTAGTTGTTTATGTCAGCTTTGTCCCCCTTTCCTTTATAGATCATGCTCATTCTGCTAAGTTTCCATCCATCGGGGACTTCACCATCGATTAGTATTTCGCTCACTGCCTCTCTCAAAGCCTGCTTAGACTTCGGACCTAATGAATTTATCAGCATAATTGGAATGCCATCTGGGCCTGTTGATGTACTACTAGGAACCATCTTCTCAGCCCTTTCCCACTCTGGTTGTGAAATTGGGGCCATTGCGCCACTTGATTCATCCCTGTCTATTGTGGTGCATAAAGCACTTTGTTGAAATATTTCTGTCACCCTTGTTCTTATATATTCAATAGCTTACATGAGAGTGTGAGTCAGCGCCACCTGTAGCCATGGCGGCGAGTGTGGTACACTCTTTTATGAGGCTGTATGGCGTCACGTAGCACGAGAACCCATTACGAGCTGGCAGCTAACTATTAGTTCCTCTTATACAACCTAACGGCACCACGTCTGTCAGTATTCCTCCCAGCCACTTTATTTGGTTTATATGAGAGTTGGAATGTGGGAGTGAATTTGAACGTGGGATTGAACAGCGCCATCAATTCGGCATTGTCTCAGAGACTACTTTTTTTACAAAATCTTGATGATTGTATCCTCGACCATACAAAAACAATTCTGAGCGTGTCTTTTATCCTAAATGATATAAAAAGTATTTAACAAAGCATTATGCTGGCGATAGTATTCTTGAACAAAACCATATTAAGATGTACCATCTGGCAATAACGTTCTTTTAAATTGCAATTTGATCCCGGCCATTTCAGTTGATGCTAATTGCCAGAAGCTCACTCGTTCAGATTTAGGTGCACGCTAAGGAAACCCAGGTCATGATTATTACCAAAACCCTCTCCTACGGCACTCCTCACAACCACATAATACTCTCGGAATGCAACAATGAGTGGTTGCAACTTTTATTTGATAATAATTGTAGAGCGCCTGTACATTCTTCGGCGGCATGCAGTAGGGTAGCTATCGTTGCTTGGCACGAGTCAATGGTGCTTTTCGTTCTTTGGTTGCTCCCTTTCAAACAGGACACAAAACATACACTCCCCCGTTTTTTAGCCCCGCCAGCCATATTGTTCTGCGTGGTCTATTTCTGAAGTAAACATAAAATCAAAAATTAAACGGCAGATTTACGCTCACTATGGCCGTCATAGGCCCAGAGTGCAAGAATATTTGGATAATTTGGGCTTACTCATTTCATATATGTAACCCGATGAATGAGGTGTCGAAACACACACGGCCTATTATTCTATCCTCCTATATATTGATGATTACTGTAAGAATAGGCCACCTCGGTGGTTTGAGTTATGGTGCTTGAATACTGCACCTAATGCTTCGGGTCTAATACCACGCCGCAGTGGTTTCGGTTTGCATGGAGATGAAATACGATGTGCCCGTATACAATACCATTTTGAGCTTCAATAAAGAACACGAAATGTTAGAAATTACCGGAGCCCACTACTACGTCATGCCTCTTAATCCTATCATAATGTCGACGCGTTAAAGCCCTACTACATCATATTAGGGTATAGTTAGATTGTACTTTTTAAGAAAAAAAAGTTGGCAGACCACATTTATTTCTGGAATCAAATACGCGCGAAGGGCTTAGCGAGTAACAGCTTAGGTGAATTTTTTTTACGCGAGTGTTGCGTGGTGGAATGAATGAATGAGCAAACTTTATTTAATGTCCGGCAGTTTTACCGGCCGAGGGGGGATTGCGTAGTGGTTCGAATTCTTTTATTTCAACAGTTGTGCACAATCGCCCGCTTACCGGAAATTCCCAGTATATTAGTGTGAGGGCAACTCATTATCTGGCGTATCTTTGAAACTCAAAGCAGATACGTCAGTTTTATGGCCAAGGAGCACACGGTGTAATGTAGTGATGTTCAGCGGTTGGCACTGTTACACTCATGTGATCTGCACTAGTTCTACAACGCGCATCACGTCATGGATACGCTTGTTAGACGTCTGCTAGCCGAGTTTTGTCTGCTAAGCTAATGCGTCTTGCATTTTACCATAATTACTTCTATGCAGCTTTTCGTACTCGTTTTTGTATTCTTCTAAGCGTTTCATACTCGTTTTTGTATTCACGCAGCAACTTTGGATCGAGATGGACCTTGAAGTGCAAGATACGCCAGCTTAGCACACAGAAATGTGGCTAGAAGACGACAAAAAAGCGTATTTGTGGCGTTGTGGCACAACGGAAAGAGTACCGCAGAGCACATGCTGTGCCCATGTGGAATGTTTCGAACGATGGGTGTTACGCAGCGCTGGTAGTACTGTTGGCCACGCGTTCACGTGTTCACACCTACTTTACTCACCCCTGCTCACTCCATAAGTAGCGGCTGCCTTCGTTAAACGCTCGACTACACCTTACGGAGCCATTGCTTCTGCATTGGTGTAGAAGTGGACACCCAATAGTGTGGCCACAACTGGCTTTTTCTTGATATGACTCTTCTGAAGGATATTCTTCCGAAACAGTTTGATGCACTGGCGTATCTCTGTCTTAGAATACATTCGTGGAGAATGTGAGGCCTGCAGTACGTCTTGAGCTATGATTTAGGATTTTTTCCTTTTGTTTATATAAACCCTCGGTAGTAAACGGCCCCCTCTGACACCGGCTCATTCACGTTGCCGATTTAAAAATTCTATTCCCGGTGGCACATACCTGCACATTGCTGTCCGCGATCACCAGGTACGTGCGACACTTGACTGTTAGAAAAGATTTCATGGCATG
This sequence comes from Rhipicephalus annulatus, assembly GCA_013436015.1. Lineage (NCBI taxonomy): Eukaryota > Metazoa > Arthropoda > Arachnida > Ixodida > Ixodidae > Rhipicephalus > Rhipicephalus annulatus. The sequence continues at coordinate 12,914 of WOVY01007877.1, read as the reverse complement.
TGTAACAAGATAATAATAATAATAATAATAATAATAATAATAATAATAATAATAATAATAATAATAATAATAATAATAATAATAATAAGAAGAAGAAGAAGAAGAAGAAGAATAACAGTATCCGAGTTTTTACATCCTAGAACCACGACGTGATTAGGAGAGTCCCCGTAGTAAACGGCTCCAAAAACTTAAAATACACTGACATCTCATAGCACACAGGTCTATACAATTTCGCCTCTATCGAAATTCGACTGCCACGACTGCGATCGAACCCACAAATTCGGTTCAGCAGCCAAGCACTATAACGACTTCTTTCACCGTCGTGGACATGTGCGACAGGAATTTTGTGTTGTTCATAGTTCATTACTACCGAAACATCTTCATCATATACACGGTTCCTCCACTGCCAATGTTGATGCAAGCTAAGCTAAGGGAAACAACAGCAGTAGATAATCCAAACGTACACAGACGCTTCATTTTCGTCATCTCTATGTAAAGCGCTTTCTCCTATTATCGAATCCTTTGTCAATAGATGTCAACTTTCGACAAATCATTTTTACTTCGTTTAGTAGGGACGTTTTCTCGGAGCATATTCATTTCAGTGGCTCCATAGTACCGGTGGTTTATTTCCCCGAGTGTCTCGACCGTTGTTTTGTTCAGTATATCTTGATAATACCAGGAACTACGCAAAAACGTGCACAGTGTCTCTAGCAGTCACAACATTGTGTGCTCGGTTACATTACCAAAACGGCGTAACGGGTGCGTCTAGTAAATAAAGAATATGGGTAGTTTACCTGCAAAATGAATGTGTTCAAAATGAGCGTTCATCTTTTTCGATGTAGAGTGACTGAGCCCATGGGGAGGAAAAGTCGACATATATAGAGATTCTTGGAATGTAATAATGTGAACGATGGGGATAAGTGACGCAGTAACTGTCTCTCGGGCCGGGACACCACAGCCATTTGTGCTTATAAGGCAGTCATTTGGTGAGAGGGTGGCTGAATGCCGATTCGTTATCACCAGTGGCACGAAGAGGGGCCACAGCGGTGTCTTTACGCAATCCCAAGGAAGACAGTCATATGATGCCCCTCTTCAGGTGGCCACTCACGCTGCACATACGTACAGGCTACTAGAACAGGAACGGACAGTACGCAGGGAGAACGTCACCGTTGCAGGGCGCCGAGAAAAATGCCGGTACCTAAGTACAGCTGCCCAGCACAGTCGAAATGCAAAAGAACTGAAGTGCACTGTGCAAGAATGCTTAAGGTGAGCGAACGTCGAGACTATTCGCTGCTCGATAATATTCTCCTTCGCTAGGAGCCTGGAAGGTGATGCTATAAACTATTCCCCGGCTTCCCCTTCCCTTTTTGCCATAAGAAAGCCCCGTGAAGTAGAAAAGTAGTGGTGCTTATTTATCGTCACCACAACACTCTCGCTGCACCGTTTACTTCTTCCCTTATTCCCCCCCCCCCTCCCTATTTCGCGCTGCCGCTCTTTGCGTGTCGCGTGGTCGATTTCGCACGCTTACCCGGTTTTCTCAGATTTGGAAACCGTCGCTGACGTGCCGGATGTGCTTTGCGGAATGCGCCAGTCACTAAACGTTGCTAAGTCCGGCGAGCCATCTATCGGTACGCCGCAAGCGAGAACATAATCGGTCCCTCCCCGCCAAGCGCTCGCTTCGCCGCGTTCGCTCACCTAGAGTATTCTTGCAACCTGTTGTAGAGCGATAAGCACTGTTAGGCTGAACACGCGAGCACGTGGCCGCGCGCCGCGCAGCATCAGAACGCTGGCGCACCTGTGCCACTTCGATTCGAAGCTCGGGCACGCCGGTTACAATGGCACTTCGCAGAGCGCTGCCATACTGAGCCGTGTTCACCCTAACAGTTCTCACCGCTGTACATCGGGCGTCGAAAACGTGCCGCCAGCAATTGTCGAGGCAGCAGGACCGAAAGCCCTCTATTTCTTGCCACGACACCCGTCGTCACCTGGCAGTTGATAAAGGAACAAGAACATCTGAAAAACAAAGAGGCATTGAAGGTGAGCGTTCATGTATTTCGCTGCAGTGCTACCGGGCTCATCGTACAAGTAAAGCAACCGTACAGGTAAAAAATCCAGGGTAGGGCTATTCGGTTGTACAGTGTGAATTTTTATGAAAGCGAATACGGCGACGTGTGGCCTGCACGCTCCGGTGGCTGCTGGCAGCGCGTCCAAGTGGGAGCGAGAGCAACCACGGTCTCTTTTCGTGTCATCTCGCGGCGAGCAAAACAACTATTCGTTGCTGATGTGGAACGAGCGGCAAGTTTGTGACTCCCTCCCCCTTCAAGGTGATTGATTACCCGAGAGATGGCAACCGCCTTCAAGGGGGAGGGGTTGCAATCTTGCAGTTCTATATCAGCAACGAATGGTTATTTTGCCCACCGCGAGATGACGCGAAAAAAGACTGTGGTTGCTCTCGCTCCCGCTTGGGCGCGCTGCCAGCAGCCGCCGGAGCACGCAGGCCACTCGTTCCGGTGTTCCCTTTCATAAAAATTGACACTCTACAATTTGTGAAATTTCGCGCTCGTCAGAACAAGAAACTCAAATCGGGTTGTCCTGTTTTTTTTTTCATCGATTGTATTTTATTGCGACATTCAAAAGTTTACATTATGTGTATGTACAGCAGAGTTGTTTTTTTTTTTCAAAGACGAAGTGATCACCAGGCGTCTTTTATCAGTTACTGATTAATTTTATACCGCTCTTTTGTGACGGCGGCTTTTACTTACGCAACAACATATTCTTGATTATCGGCCTTCGCTCGAGGACAGTGCCAAGACTGACACCACGAGCATCTATGTGATTATGTTAGCGGTTAGATCGAAATGATGTGATGTGGGTGGTGTTGTGATTAGCTGACGTAGCATGAGCATCGCAAATTCACTATCGTCAGCCGGGCACCACGTGGATAGAAGGGCGTTTCCGTGAAGCAGGTCTGTATCACGTGCCATATTCAAGCCGAAATGTTGAGCGACGTGGAAGAAGCATGAAGACCACCCCATGAAACTACGCAACCCTTTTAGGCACCATGGTCTTAGGGAAGTCAACAGCTCGTAGCTTAGCGTGATGAGGGAGAATGCCATACTTCGAAACGTGTCCGCCAATGGTCAGCTTGCGTGCTCCAATATAACAAGTCTTGAACTTATGTTTGAGGCCTGTTTTAGTGAGGCAGCGTACGGCTTGCTCCAAGCGAAGAATGTGCGCGGGAAAATGTGATGCAAACACGACCACACCATCCAACTAGCAAAAGCACGTGTTTGTATAGCACAAACTGTCAACGAAATAGCTAACACACGTGTTTCAATTGAAATCTCGTAAAATAATATCCAACACGTGCTCAAGTGTGGCAGGCTTATTGCAAAGGCCAAATGGCATGACAATGCATTCAATGGCCATCTGGTGTGACAAAGGCTGTTTTAGGGTATCATGTATATTCATGGGAACTTGAAAATAACCAGGGTCGGGAACAAGTGAAGAAAAGGACTTTGCACTTTTTCAGCAGTCCCGGCGTCATTGTTGCGGACTGAAAGATCAACATCATTTCGTGTTATTTTGTTTAGATGACGAAAATTAGCGTAGAAGCATACTGTGGTATATTTTTCGGGGGCGAAGCTCCTTTAGGCGTGGGTCTGTACATCCCCTAAGGCATGTAGTTGTAGTAGTAATAGGTAGCCACCTCTGTTCAAGTACTTGCAGTTTTCAATAGATGGTGGTATTTGATGCGAGATGTTATAAAACTAGATGGCGGCACTTGCATGGAGTGATCATTTTAAGGGGGTACTTGTAGTTGGGTGATTCCACGAGAGATTGACACGGGTCCAAAAGTTTATATTTTAGATTTCATTGAGCATTTTATATTTCGTGCACCTCTCACCAGGTTGCTCGAAAGTCAACTTCGTTTTATGATTAACGGCATGACTTACGAGAAAAAAATCAAACTTCACCAACACAGAGGCACCAATTACGTCACCTGTCATTTTTTAAAATTGCAGATGCTATAAAAAGACAAATATTTTTGTTTCAAAGAAGATATTTTTTTCCTGAAGTGCATGTCTAATGAAGAACGAATTCATACAGTTTCAAGTTTGTAGACCTTAAGAAAATAGCTTTGAAAAATGTCTAATTTTGCGACAGTGTAAAATAAGTTACGTCTTCCCCAAATTTTTTCTCCGAAAATAATGCAATAAGCGTTTGAAACTTGACAAGTTTTAAGGATGAGTGTGTTCATTAGGTACATAAATAATTGCTGCCATAGGGCAAATGTAACTTTTTATATATTGCCTAAAAATTCTCATATTGGCAAAAGAGTACTCCACTGAAATTTGAATAATAAAAAACCCCATCTTTGATTTTTCTTAAAATCTCGTAAATGGACAACCGAACGTCATCATACAGTAATATAGAAAAATATGTTACACTATTTTGTTTTTAGCGACAATATTTGTGGTAAAAATTAAAGCTTTTCGAGAATGCGCTGATAAGTTGAGAAATCTAGAAATCGGAACGGAAAAGCAGCAATGAGCTTCAGACGCGAGAAAACATGACCGCATTTGGTAAAGAAAGGCTGTTTTAGCAGATAGGAGCAACTATTTTGAACACAGTATTCTACAGTATATGAATTCACTCTTATACGTAGAACACTGAGATTTCTAATATCTGGTGCCTCCCCATTACTGACGCACAGATGGAGCTGCTGTTACGGCCATGTGTTCGCAACACGTTGTGTAAGAGAATTGAATGTTGAATGAGTTCATAAACGATTCATAACAAATCTTTATCATTTGGGGCACGAAGACTGCCGCATTAGACTGAAGAACACGCTTTAGAGCAAGTTGTCATCCGTCGTCTGCTCTACAAATGAATTGCTGTGCGCCGCATCTCGGAGGCAATGCTTTAGATCATACGGTTCAAAGTAGGAACAAAGATTACGCCTCCTGTAATTTTATCGACAAAAACATTGTGAAATTCATTTTAACGTACTATACTGCACTTTTGCATTCGCACTGTGGATACTTGTGCGCAAGCATCCACAGTGATTTTTTCTTCCTGAACCTTGCGTTATTTCACACTGCCGTGAGTATCAGCTTAACTTTCGGCACAACTTTCGGCTTCTTAAGCTATGAGTCGTGCGTCCGCCATGTATGTAGTAGTAGTAGTAGTAGTAGTGTGTGTCGTAGTAGTTGGAGGTAGCCATTTTTATAGCTGGACTAGAAGAGCGGCACGCGCGAACTTTTCTGAATCAAGGAGGAAACCTGCGTACGCTAATCATAGATAAATAGATAGTCATTGCCGGTGAAACAGCCTTCAGAGACGAGTATCGGTGACTTAATTTCTAATAAATTGTGCCTCGAATTTGATGCTTACTAAAAAAACTACTAACAGAAGCACTCACTTTGAGCCCTGCCTAATTAGAAAAGATTTCCCCGTTAAGCTCGCTGGCCTTAACTTCCTTGATTTTAGCAAGGTTTCACTTTTGGTCATGCGTAGATTTTTACTTCTTTTGGCCTAAGGCATGGCTTTCAGCTCTCCCATAGTAGAGTACCGAGCACTCTAAATCATTAGGTACTTTTTCCAAACACAGGTTTAGTGAGGGTCGGGCCACAGTCTCATGAACTAGCGGCGGTGAAAGTGGGGAACTAAACATGAAGCGCACGCCAATATGGAGTTTTAGGATAGCGCACCGCAAGCCCTTGCGGTACGGTCACTGCCACTGCGCATGCGTCGTAACCCGAGTCGGCGTTCACGTTCGCGGACCGCACGCAGAAAATCCGAAATTGCGTGTGGTGATGGCGGCCCGCATGTGGCCCGCAAACACTGGTTTCGAGGCTACGGTGTCACTGCGATCGTGCGTTGCGGTTCGCAGCAGGGCAAACGCTATTCTAAAACTCTTATGGCGCCCGCAACACCTGCAGCGCTCGCAAATGGTATTCTAAAACTCCCTATTAAGAAAGTGCATGCGTGCCGCTCCATTGGTCCTGTCGTGCCACCTCTCATTTTGTCCTTGGAATGTCCGCTGGATGGTGGTACTTCTATATGATGAATAAATGATGGCAAGATGCGTCATGGCGGTACTTGGAGTGTTCACTCAACAGACGGACAGACAGATAGATGCATGGACGGATGGATGGATGGACGTATGAACGGAGGAACGGATGGATGGACGCACAGATGGACGCATGTATGGATGAACACATGGACAGACAGGCGCACGGACTGACACACAGACGGACGAACGCACAAACGGACGGTCGCATAGACGGATGCTCGGGTGGACGGAAGGAAGAACGAACGGACGGATGGAAAGATCGAGGGACTGAAGGATGTTTAGCCCCACTCATCATCATGCACTCCGCGGACATGCTGTGATCTTTTTGTGATGGCGTCATAGTAGGATAGGGGAAAATTATGTCACATGGTCTGCGGAAAATTATTATCGGTGGAGCTATTAGGACGTCATACGATACGCTATCATAGCGCAATATCCAGTGATGTGACTTTTTCTATCGCTCGTGTCTAAACCACTGGCGCCGAACATGACATTTATCTTTTCATGAAGCATTGAAAACTTTCAGCTTTATGTAACGCTTAGCTTGAACCACAGCCATTGATTTATGGTAAGTATGCTCAATGGAATGTCAGAGACCACTTCAAAGAGAGGTTTTATCTAGTGCAGTACCGCCACGTGCTACAATTACGCTATAGCAGCGTATACAGCGCATCAGAGTACTCACTCTGTAACTTTCATTATTTGTCAGGAAAAAAATTGCCCCTTATATTATTTATGTTATATTCCCAGCGTCATATACATGCAGTAGAATTGATAATTTGACACACATTCATCAAAAGGCTATTTAGGAGTATACTGGAAACCGCAATGGCAGGTGCTCAACTGGTAAGATTACAATCTAAAATAGTGGGCACTTGTGCCCTCAAGAGAATGGGCAGCACATAGTTAGTGACAAGTAGTAACAGTTGTTTCAGTAACTGATGAGCAGACATGCATTAGTTACCGTGATAGTATTTAGTCCCGTATATAGTTTTAACACCGGCAGTAATTCAGCCAAGAAGGAATGATATCCAAGTCACACACCGAGTGAACGCGGCAACAAAAACAGACAATGTGGTATACGTTGGCAAATATTTCCTGAGGCTTCCTTGCTGGCATATTTTATTCTGAATGTGAAGTCTTGTCTATATGTTCTTCTTAGGTGAACCAGCCCATAGCTTAACAAATCGTAAACTCCAATGTAAAGTTACAATACCTATAATAAACACAAGAATAGTGAAGCTTTCAAGAGTGGCTAAGCTCCTTCTTGTATTTTCTTCTTCCGCTTCTCTTAATACCTCTTTATTTGAGGGGGCGGAAGACAGCCAAACTCGCGCTGAAGAGTGGAGTTCCTGTAAGTGTTGCGTTGGTGCGGTTGGAATGCCCCGACTGAAATCGAATAGAACAGAGAATAATCACAATCACAGCACATGCTCTAACAATACGATACGAGAAACATAGTTTCACTGCCTTTAGTTGGCCTCCGATTTCTTATAACTTACTTCTCATTAAACATTCGTCATAAAATTTAAATTACACGTTACAGATGTTACGACAGTGTGTTAAAGAATTGGAATTGATTTTTGTATATACTCCTTCGCTGGTAAATTATCGGTGACCAAAGGGAATTTCCTGTACATAGCGGGCAGTAGACGCGCTATCTTGCCTAATAATGTCGAGAATGAACTGAATAACGGGAAGTTGCTGCACACAAAAGATTGACACGGGCTCGAAACACAAGTTGTAGCAACATAAAACTGGATGATAATAAGAATATGTGGGGTTTTACGTCTCAGAACCACCGTATAAATATGAGACGCCGTACTCGACGACTCCAAAAATTTTACCCTCTGGTGTTATTTATTTATATATTTATTTATTTATTTATACAATTCTGCAGACCAATTTAATGGTCCAAGCAGGACGGGCAGAAAAAAAGAATGTTCACGCACATACAATGCAATGCAATGTAACAAAAACAATGAAACAACAAAACGCAGAATTCACTTGGAACTACAAATTAAACAAGCCATGGCAAAACCGACTTTTCGCACAAACATAGCAGGGTTTCCAATCCAAATAAAACTAGAAAATCATGCACAACTTCAAGAAACATTGCAAAAAACCCGAACGTCAGTAATTAAATGTTTCTAAAATGATCGTGTAGGGCTGTCATAAAATTTCCACTAAAAATTCTTTCTGGCAATTCATTCCAGTCATCTACCGTGCGTGGAAAATATGAAAACCTAAAGGTATTTGTTCGGGCAAAGAATGGGGATAAACTGTGGCTATGTGTGTGTCGTGTTTTCCTCGTGGTGGACGGACTAATGAATGGAGTGGGTGATAATCCAGTCTTACACTTAATTAAGGATTCCATAAAAGCTAAGCGGGCAATTTGGCGTCTAATGTGTAGTGGTTGGATTTTATTGAGTGCCATGATACCTGACGGAGAATCACTTCTTTTATATTTATTATAAATAAAACGAACAGCCCTCCTCTGAACCTTTTCCAATTCGTTAGTGTTTTTGTTCGTGTGCGGGTCCCAAACAACCGCTGCATACTCCAGTTTAGGCCTAATTATGGAATTATACGCTAAAAGCTTAACGTTACTAGGTGTACCTCGAAGTTTATGCCGTAAAAGACCAAGTTTTTTTAGCGCTGAAGAAGTTACCTGCTGAACGTGGTCGTTCCAATCTAATTTGGAGTTGAATACGATACTTAGGTATTTAAACTTACTAACCTCCTCGATTAAGGTGTTTTTAATTTTGTACCGGAAAGTTATGGGGTTTCGTTTCCTGGTTATACGTAAAAGAACTGTTTTTGTAGTGCTAATTTTCATGCCCCAATTGTCGCACCAAGATGATATGTCACATAAAGGCCTATCTAGCCGATGTTGATCAGAAGCAGACTGCACTTCAGTATAAATCATGATATCATCCGCGAACATTCCAATATTCACAGTATCACCAACCACAGACACTAAATCATTAACATACAACAAAAAAAGCAGGGGCCCCAGCACACTTCCCTGGGGCACACCTGATGTCACTGTTAGAGAAGAGGAACAAGTACCATCGATGTCTACAAATTGCGTTCTATCTTTCAAATATGAATTAACCCAATTTACAAGTGTAGAAGGAATTCCTGCTTGTTTAAGTTTTAAAAGAAGGCTACCGTGAGGAACCCTGTCGAATGCCTTGCTTAAGTCTAAAAACAAAACATCATTTTGCCCGGAGTGACCTAAGATTGCACTAAAACTATGAACGGCGGTGACCAACTGCGTAACGGTAGAAAATCCCCTTCTAAAACCATGTTGGAAGGGACTCAATGTTTTATTTTTTTTCCAGTACATTAAGATTATGGTTAGCTACAATATGTTCTATCATCTTGCAACAACAGCACGTTAAGGAAATTGGTCGATAATTGTCAATATGGAAACGGTCTCCTTTTTTAAAAACTGGAATTACCCTAGCCATAAGCCAATCATGGGGCAGCACGGACGTCCGAAAAGATACACGAAAAATGACTGTCAAAAACCGAGCTAAAGATTCTGCATAGCGACGCAAAAAGGCGTTCGGGATTTCATCCGGGCCAGTAGTGCACTTAGGATCTAATCGCAGAAGCATTTCAAAAACTCCTTCAAAAGAAACAAGCTCGATCTGTTCCGAATGAGCCTCCATATAAAATTCATCACCTTGATCGTTTGAAAACACAGAATGAAAAAAGGAATTGAAAGCATTAGCAATGGAGAGACGAGATGTTTCCATCTTGCCATCAACCAATAATTGATCGACCGATTTACGTGCACTACGGATGTGATTCCCGAACTTTCCTGGATCGTTTAAAATGAACTGAGGCAAACTTTCGCAAAAATACCGTTTCCTTGCGGATTTTACGCTGCTCGAAAGTTTGGAGGCTAACCTATTTAAGACATCACAATCGGGACTGCGAGTCTTCTTGATACGTTTAATTTGCCGTTTTAGGTGAATAATATCTCGGTTAATCCATGGATTGACCCTTTTGGTTCGCTTTTTCTTATCAGGTATAAAAGACTTTAAACAAAATTTGCAATGCTCTTTAAACATTTCCCACAAATGCCGCACATCATTACCTTGAAAGCTTTCGTAAGCTATGTCAAGGTAATCCAAAACAGACTCATCCCTCGCCCTGGAGTAGTCTTTGACATATGTATGCTTAACTCCCGCCAAACGTTTTTTAGGTTATAGAAAGACATTGGTAACTACAACCTTGTGATCAGAAATCCCATCACTTACATGTAATGAATAATCAGAAAAACTGCGATCTAAGAACACAAGATCGAGTACGGACCTAGCTGTACCGCAATTTCTGGTGGGCTCAAGAACAACCTGGTTTAAATTATGAGTTAGCATAATGTCGGATAGAATATCAGAGTGCTCTGCGGCTCCGACACATCCAGTAGGCCAATGAATACCTGGTAGATCGATATCGCCAACAAGCATAAGCCTGGTTTTGCGGAAACTAAACAAATGATCTTGGAGCTTTCGCAAGTAAGAAGAATCAGAACTGGGAGGTCTGTACAGTGCACATAGGACGAAAGTGAAACTAGAAAATGTTATTTCGAGAAGCAGGCTTTTGTGGTCTTCTATTTGATTTAAAACCACAGCTTTCACATTTTTCTTTAACAAAACAGCCACACCCCCCCCCCCTCGTGACCCACGGTCACGTCTGAAGACCGAAACGATAAAGGAAAGACGCAGTCGTCAGTGATATCGCTGGTTAACCAAGTCTCAGTTATTATTGCTACGTCGGGGTTGTGCGCAAGTAATGCAATTTCCAGGGATTGGGATTTATTGACAACACTTTGGGCATTCATATTCAATACAATGAGCCTGTTGCGATAAGAATCGCTGCCGGGATCATGTCACTTCGACTGCGACTGCGCGGGGGACAATATGAGCTTCATTCGTCCACCTGTTAAATCATCCCAACATATGTTTCGTCATTAATTTTAAGTTGATCGTCATAAAGTTTTGGGTCCAGCCCTTCATCCTTATCCTTGCGTGCCGATTCCCAAAGAAGTTTTCGCTTACGGAGAGTTTCTTTGGAATAATCATTCTGAATGTAAATTTTCGAGCCTTTCAGCTTCTTAACGTTACTGAAAACAGCCATCTTCTCATTTAAGTCTTGGAAGTACAAGATTACTGGTCGGGTTTTTGCTCGCCTCTACCGCTAACATTTTCACTGTTACCGGTCTCCTTGATGCGTTTTCCCAGTCTGTGGATACGCCCAACGGATGCAACCTTCACACCAAGCCGTTTATCAAAGATGTTGCCGATAACCTTCTCCTTCAGTTCATTTCAGATTCTGATTTAGCCTCGGGTACACCAAAAACAAGCAAATTTGATCGCCGGCTGTAATCTTCGAGATTCACTACCTTTTGCTGTTGCGAAATAACCGACTTATGGAGCGACTGCAGATGTTGTTCGATTGGTGCTATAGGCTGCAGGGAAGTTTGAAAACCTGTCAGATGTTTTTCGATCTGTTCAAGTCTAGCCATTACACAGCAAAGCGAAGCATCAAGCTTGCATTGCAAGGCTTTCATTTCGGGTATATCGTTCTGCATTGACTCTTGGGATTTTATAATCTTATCTAAAGATTTCTGGATATCTGGACCAGGGTTACTCTCAACATCGCCACACAACAATATTTTGAATACAGAAAAACACTCGTACGCAATACAAAGACAGCGCCGAGGGCACGGCAGAACCACTAGTAGCATGTCATCACTTCGACAAAAAGAATCATGACCAACCTGGATAAGCAAAACGGGTGGCAGGCTTAGAGCCAAGTTCGACAGCGGTTCGCCGTGCCCAGTGAAGACGAAGCGATCTTTAACGAAGTGTTCTTTAACGAGCAATTACATCGCACAGTACACGGTCTCTAATATGTTACCTACATCAAAATGCAACTGCCGCAGCCAGGACCAAGGCCCAACCTTCGCATCAGCAAACGAGCACCCTACCCACTGATGCAACGAGGCGGACTCAACATAAAACTAAACTGCCACCTGTCCAAACCTAACATTAACATTAGAACGCAACACATATCCTGAAGGTAACAAGCTAGAGATTTACGTTTTGCTTTCTACTGTTCGGTAGAATGTTTTTTTTTTGTTTTGAGGCATTTGGTTTGGTGTAAAAGTCAGTAAATAAATAGGAAAATGAGCAATTCAGGAAGAAGGAACTAGGCAGCAGACAAGCTCTTAGTATTAAGTGGCCTACCGATAAGAACCTTATATAATCACTGATGTTTACTTTCACTCAAATAATGCTTGTGTATGTACATGCCACTTATTCAGCGGTCACTGCCCATAAGAACTCTAGACAAACTTCTCAAGGCAGCCATGAATCTCGCTTCCAGTTTGCGGGCTTCTTTTGTCAAAACAGTGCATAATTTATAAAAATGTCTTTCTCGCAATGCTTTCTGAGTAAGTTGATGTGAGGCTTTCGATTAGATGAAGGCACATAGCACATTTTTTAACTCAAATCTGTGTGGCTGCTGATCTTGATCAAGCGTATATTTTGTTCATCGGTTGAAATCACTAAGCAGATTGAATACTCATGAAGGCATGACATGGATACTCAGATAGGCGTGCTTTAAGCCAACAGAGCAATAATCAATAAACTTAGTTGTGATGACAAGTATGCTGGTAGAATTTAGTGGTAATGACGTGACAGCCTCTAGCATAAGCTTCTATATGAAAGTGCTTTCAATCAAGAGAAGAAAACTGCAGCGAATTTCACCACACAAAAAGTGAAATTGAGCGCAGACATTCTATTGTAGTTGCGCGCAC
>WOVY01007876.1:0-19508 GCA_013436015.1 Rhipicephalus annulatus | reverse complement strand
GAGGAAGTATTTCGTAAACATATTTCTGTTGAGCACTTTGCAATAGAAATTCGATTGTCTTATTTCTATGAAAAATGGACAAAATATTTCGTAAGCGATATTTATGTTGAGCACTTTGCAAGAAAATGTTCATTGCCTCATTTCTAGCAAAAACCACTCACGAAATATTTCATAAACAACATTTCTGTTCACCACTTTGCAATAAAAGTTTTATTGTCTCATTTCTATCGAAAAACAATAAATGAAATGTTTCGTAAGCAATATTTCATAAGAAAATTGATACGCAGACCCGCTCATCTTCTCCAGCACGCACGCTTGAACGAGGGTGGAAAAACCAAAAGAAAACGGAGGTGAGAACCGCGGAAGCTGCTTCGTGTTCGCGGTGCGGCCGCTCTATAGTGCATGGGTGACAGAAATGAAACACTAGCCTGTATGTTGATGCTCGTGTTCTACCAAACAAATTCAACTGATGATTTTAGGAAAGCATGGTAAACAAGAAACACACGGAAGGCAGCGAGACACAGAAAGTTCAAAATTAAAAATTGGTTGGTTGGTGTTTCCTTAGTGGTTGCGTAATTTGATGATGAACTTTAACATCAAGTATACAGAAGTCAGCAGGAGAGCCTATGTCACCGACATTTGCTTACTCTTTTGAATATTAGGTACAGTTCTCATATTCCAGCATGAATTCGTAGCAGTGAACCACGACGAATACAACCAGTGGCCCCACCGTAAGGGTCAAGTGGCTAAGGTACTCGGCTGCTGACCCGTAGACACGGGTTCAAATCCCGGCTTCTGCGGCTGCATTTACGATGGAGGTGGAAATGTTGTAGGCCCGTATGCTCAGATTTGGATGCACGTTAAAGAACCTCAGGTGGTCGAAATTTCCGGAGCCCTCCACTAAGGTGTCTCTCATAATCAAGTGGTGGTTTTGGGACGTTAAACCCACATATCAATTAAAATACAATCAGTGTACTGCTGAGGAGATAATGTACCAGCATAAAAAATCCCAGTTTCTAAAGAGCAACTGAAAGCAGCAACAATAAATATTTTGAGGTTTATTCTGCACCATTTTTTGACTTCTTCTGCACGCGGACGTTCGCGAAAGAGATGTGCAGAAGCCCTATTTATTTGGGGGGAGACCCACCTGCCCGTCGCTAATTTGTGTTCTTCATACTTGAGCTTGGTGCTCGTTTCGGCATTTACTTGAACAGTGGTGAGCTGCAGAATAAAGGTAAGAGTAGCCACTCTTTATAAACAAGATCAGTTACAGACTGAAAATGAGTGTTGTTCTGCAACGCATCTGATGTGTTGCAGAACAACACATCAGATGTTCATGAACCTCAATCTGACCTTCATAAAATTGAATTCTGGTGTACAATGTTGTTAATGTCCTTTAACGCAAACAAAACGTCACTAGTCTCTTTCCATCGCCGACAGTGCTACCCATCTCCAGCATACTTCATTAACCACACTCAAATTTCATGCGTAACTACATACAAGTATCTAGGTGTCCATTTTTCTTCTGATTTAACATGGTCCCTTCACATAACGCACATTACTAACGAAGCAAACCGTGCAGTTGGCTGTCTGCGCCGAAACCTTCATCTAGCTCCTACCCCTGTCAAACTACTCGCTTATCAGACACTAATCAGACCAAAACTTCAATACGCATGAGCTGTTTGGGACGCTCATCAGAGTAACAATACTAAAACACTTGAAACAGTGCAAAGTCGGGCAGCAAGATTCATCTTTTCAGATTATTCATATCAGTCAAGCGTAACCGAACTTAAATCTCGTGCTAACCTCGCTACCCTTTCGTCACGCCGCTGTATAGCTCGTCTGTGCCTGTTTTTGAAGTTTTATCATGGATCGCCTCGTACTCCCACCATCAAGCCAGCCCATCGTCATTCAGACCGCATCAATCGCAGGAAAGCTGTTTACCCGACAAGAGCTCACACCACTTCGCACCTTTCATCCTTCTTTGTCAAGACCGCACAAGATTGGAATGTCCTTCCTCCTCACGTTGCGCACCACTCCAGTATCATCAACTTCAAATCAGCGATCGAGCATCTACTCCTTTAACCGATTGTAATAGCCCACCCCTCATGTAAACCCCTTCATTGGGGCCTTTGAGGTACTGTAAATAAATGAATAAATAAAGCACTCTATATTGCGAAATATTGCGCATAGGTTCTAATCGCGGAAATAAGTAATCGTTGAAGTGCTAAAAAGGCGCTGCTTCTCGTGCGTGCAGCTCGCGGCAGGTCGCGCTTACGAAAGGCAAATGTTATAGCATAGCCACGCTAAAACACCCATGCAACGTTTTGCTCCAAGCAGTTGAGAATATGCTTCTGTGGCTGACACGCTAATACCTCGCGACAAAGATAAGCGAAATTCGCTTAAAGCACACGCACGTGCGAGAAACATGCGTATGTTTCGACAGCCAAACAAAGCCTCCTCGCGCTGGTATCCGCAAAGATCGGTGAGCGAAACACCTTCGGTTCACAGGGAAGCACTAAAATGACGCACGAACGCACGTTTATCGTTCTTGCAGAACCGCGCACCACAAACCGAAGTTAGAGCCGAAAGCGCTCACCGTTGTTGTCTCGAGTTATGAAGCCATACAAACTTTTCGCCGATCAAATGCATGCGCAAACAAATGCATAAGACACAAAATAAGTTCTAAGGTTGCCGACGATATGCAAAAGCCATTTGGAAAATATATACCACACAAAAAGACTCGACCGCACGTGGTGGTACTGTGGTACAATAGATATCTGCTTCACGTGCATGAGGTCCCGAATTTGATTCCAGTGCTGGGTTGATCTGCAGATGCAGGTAATTGTGGTACTAATGGTTTTCTATTTACGTATGGTCATAATGGCTACTGCATTATTGGCCTAAAGCCGCTGCTAAGTGAGAAAAACTGCAGTTTGTTTTCCGCATTGTTGAATCTTTGACGGTTTTCAATTGAAAGTCATGGTCAAATTTTCAATGCTTGTCAACAATTGCCTTTGTCATATTTCAATTGATCCACGGCGTGTTTTCTATCGCCATGTCGTTTTCTCTCAATGATAAATCTATTTCGAATTCATTGATGGCTTTCAATTGAAAGTCAAGGGCCAATTTTCAGTACTGGTCAACAATTTTCTCAATGGTATTTTAATTGAATCGTCATGTATTTTTGATCTCATCTGTTGTCATTGCTCAATAACTTCTCTTTCTTTTTTCAGTAAGAATTTTCGTAAGGGTAATTTCTGCGCAGTTGAAGCTCATAAAATTATTATGGGTACCTAGACATAGCGGGTTAGGGTTAAATAAAATAGCGGACTCGTTAGCTCGAATGGCATTAAATGGCTAAATACTTTCTGTGAGTGAGCAAGAGACATAGTGGAGGCATCATCATCATCATCATCATAATCATCATAATCATCATTATCATAGTCTGTTCTAGAACGCTGTCTACTGGAACAGCGTATCGGCCAATAGCTGAGGATCAACAACTTCGTTTCATGATATAGACTCAAGTTAAAAAGCCGTCCTACCCTTCTTTCAACCGGTAACGAGGTTTCGAATTCGTTTTACTTCATGCCGATTTGAGTGGTAGGCCGTACCGTGCCTCAGACTACCGTGAAGCGCTGCTTGCAGTGGTGAGCACACTGGACTTCATAGGAGTTTGCCATTGTCAAATGAACAATGTATGAATGGTTACGTGTGCAAAAGCAGCATAGGGAAACTGAAACTCGTCACTTGTGGTGAGCTCCGTGTAAAAGGGCTGAAGTGCTTGGCACTAGATGCGGGGACCAACAATATTCGGGTGAAACTTCCTTGGCTTCCACCGTATCTTAAATCGCGACGTGCTGAAGAGGCGTTCCAAACTTACGGCATATTGAAGTCTGTTGAGAGTGAGGCATGGAGATGTGCGGGAATGGAACAATGGATGCCAACTAAAAGGGACGTTGCCTTGGAGCTAAAAGAGATGAACACTGTGAGCTCCTGTGAGGATAGCCGCCACGGTAACTCAGTTGTGAGCATCAACACTGTGAGGATAGCTACCGCGGTAACTCAGTTGGTAAAGCACCGGACGCGTGGGGGGAGCTATAGTTGTGTAACTCAGGTACACAGCACTTGTATTTTACATCTTATTTCCTGCCGCAACCATTTAGGACTGCTATCTTCTGTATTGCCTTTGGATTTCAGCACATATATATAGCTCTGAAAGTGAATGATAGCC
This sequence comes from Rhipicephalus annulatus, assembly GCA_013436015.1. Classification (NCBI taxonomy): domain Eukaryota; kingdom Metazoa; phylum Arthropoda; class Arachnida; order Ixodida; family Ixodidae; genus Rhipicephalus; species Rhipicephalus annulatus. The sequence goes on along the minus strand of WOVY01007876.1, from coordinate 15,271 downwards.
GCCGTGGTAGTTTAGTTTGTAGACCATCGGACACGCGCTACTCGTATGTCACAGGGTTGGTCCAGCATACAGCAAATTATTTTTGGTTCACTTTTCTTTCAATGAACAGTACACTTACCTTCAGTGAAATCCGCTATACATTCTTTGGCAGTGTCGTCTGTCAGTCCACATTTATATTCTATCAAACCAAATAAAACGAACCCTTAATGTTTCCACTTTCATTGACATGCAAACTCAGTGCCACACTGAGCTTGGTCAGCACCGTGGAAATCACCGTTGTAGCTCAGTTGGTAGACAATCGGACGCGTGCTGTTTGAATGTCAAAAGTTTGGTTACTCCAACTGCAAGTCATCATTTCATCCACTTTCGTTTTCATTCACAAAATATTTTTCACCATTACATCCAATATACTTTTCTTCGCACGGCTATCTGTTAGTTCTGATTGTTATTGCGTGAAATGAAGCAAAATGAGCTTCTTAGGTTTCCGCTTTCAAACGCAAACTGAGTGTCTCAGTAACGATGTCAGCAAAACTGAACTCAGACGGCATGTCAGGAACATTTCATTTGAGTTACTCGCTCATCAGTTTGCGGGTAATGAGCAGTTTAAAGCTTGTGTTTATGCGCGAAAGCGGAAAGGAGGTTACCAGCTATTTTGCTTGGAGACAACTAGTACTTCCGTTTCTTTTCATAGCTTCAGAATAGTGCCCTTGGTCTGAAGTTTAACATTTTCTTTGCGATATCCTCTTTTGCTGGATAATCCAGCTGTTCGAGCCTTTTGTTGGTGTGATCGCCCAAAATCTGCAAGTTCTTTAACGCAAGGTTACACCAGTTCACACATGGTTGTATAGTGATCTGAATTAATTCTGTGTTATGTGGCGTTTGAGGATGTGTCCTCTCTGGGCAGTGGTGTTTGGTGATCCAAAGTTTTGCGAGCTTCTTCACATTACTGCAGCTCAGCTGCTGACAATGTTTCTTTTTTTATTCCATCTACATTTCCTTGCCATGTGGTTGCACAGCGTCCTGTTCTTACTTTGTCCCCACAAACTTTTCGCAGGTATTGTTTGACCATCGCACACGTGTTCGAGATGACTATCAAGCTTGGGTATGTCGGCAATGAATTGGTCATTGGCGTTGCCTCGCTGACGTCCTTTATGACATCTTTTAACCAAAGTTCGAGATACATCGTGAGCCGCTTTTGTGGCATTTATGACGATGCTAATTCTTTCTTCCATTTGGCCTATAAAAGCGTTTTATTCAATTATGCGGTGCAGATCTCTTCAACTTTTATTTTTAATATACGAGAATCACTCCCGCCAAAGCTAGAATGTGTTTTTACATTCAGCGGACTCACGCTTTGAGCTTACGTGAGACGTAAAGTGGCGTTTCTCGCGAGCGCAGTCCGTCATTGCAAGGGAGAGCACGGGTTGGTGACGAGAGTTAATGCTGCTTGCCGAATATGTTCCTGTCGTGTGTTAAGTTCGTCACATAGCAAGGCGTGTGACGCGAGGAAGATGGAGACAGTGAGGAAAACTAACGGAAGTTATATTGGACGAACAAAAAAAACTATTGCACATACAGTACCATAAGTCGTACACGCACGCAGTTCACACACGAAAGAAAGGAGAAAACAGTCTCACAGTCTGTGCCGTAGCCCGGTGCCTTGAAGGGGGACCCGTTGCGTGCTCGGATGCTGTCGTCGCTTGGGTTCCAGGTCAGCATACCACGGTAAGGGGCATTCCCAGGTCTAGGCGTAGCCGCACACTGTCAGCGCCGTCGGCTCGCTGGACGTGGTCAGCAGCTCCGGTCTTTCGAGGGCGCTCGCCGTACCGGAGATGTCCACAGGACCACTCACCGAGAACTCGTGCTTGGCCACGCCGACACGCCGTGCCCCGAGGACGTCAATGGCTCGAAGACAGGAACCCGGCCTTTCGAACCTCGCGCGTAGTTGCGGGTTCGCCCTAGGCTCCCTTGCGTCGTCTTGCCGGCGTCCGAACGGCTTCGTTCTCTGCGAGCGTCTCCTCTTCTTTTTTCAATGGGCGCGCCGCCATGCCTCTTCATTCTTCTCGTCTTCCAGGTGATGTGGCGCTGTCGTCTGCTGCTGCTCGCATTTTTTAAAGCTACTACATCACATCACCCCCCACTTAAGAAAGTTCTTCCGGTAGAAGAACTTGAGGGCACTGGGGGCACGTTGGTTCGCTGTCGGAAACACACACGTAAGCACCGCTGCACACTATAGCAGTTCCGAGCCCCGCACACTCGGCACATTCGGTCACAAAAGTACACACCAGAAAAAAAAAGACACAAGTCACAGAACTAAAGCGTCATAATACTTGTATAGCGCTGTAAGGTTTACATCTTAAGCAATTAATACCACTGAGCATCGATTATTTATGCAGATGTTGCTCACAGCGTTGGCAAACGGCCCATGTAATCTACGCACTTCCATAAAGATGAGGCTCCACCGTAACACGCAGCTGTTCACATGCTTGGCTGACGTGACGTACACAAGCGGTTTGTGGTCACTCTGTAGAATGAATGTGCGTCCGAATAAGACGATATGAAGTTTCCGGACCGACCACGTAAAAGGCAGGGCCGCTCGCTCCACTGTAGAGTTAGCAGCTTCGCATGGTTGCAGTATACGGCTTGTGTATGAGACTGGGTGCAGTATCCCTTTCGTTGGAATGGAACGCATGGTAGCTCGTCGCTTTCGGTGTCATCCACCCGGCAAACAGCTGATGCTTCATGCGGTGGTGCAGGCAGCGGTTCCTCATACTTTCTCAATAGGTTGATATGGAATATTGTGCTTCTGGTACCGAGGTCAATTAAATAGTCGACATCGTTTCTCTTCTCAATGACATTAAAGGGTCCCTTCCACGTCAGAACCAATTTGTTGGTATCCGATGGAAGCAGAAGCAGAACTTTGTCTCCAGGGGATAATTGACGTGGTCTGGCCTTTTGGTCATAATGCTTCTTTTGTACTATCTTCGCTTTCTGAAGCTCCTCTTTTGCTAGACGGCAGGTGTCTTCAAGACGATTCCGCAGTTCGACTACGTACCCGTAGGATGTTTTTACATCATCATCAAGATGATCGGCGGCCCATATTTCTTTCAATATCGCCAGGGGACCTCCGACGTAACGGCCGTAGAGCAAGTCGAACGTGGAGAAGCCTAAGCTCGACTGGGGAACTTCGCGATACGCGAAGAGTAAGGGTGCCAGGTACCGATCCCATTTCTTCGGACACTCCTGACACATTCTTCTTATCATTCGTTTCAGGGTGCCGTTGAACCTCTCTACAAGGCCATTAGCCATGGGATGATATGGGGTTGTTGGCAATTGTTTGAAGGAGAGAAGTCGGCTTAGCTCCTTCATTAGGCGTGACGAAAATGACGTGTCTCTGTCACTGATTATCTCCCGTGGGACACCTACACGAGAAAACATCTCCAGAAGTGCCTCAGCGACTTTCTCCGTCTCGATGCTCGGCAGTGCTACAGCATCGGGATAACGCGTTGCCATATCCACCATTGTCAGTACGTACTTGTTTCCGCCCTCTGACATCGGTGATAATGGACCCACTATATCAATGGCTACTCTCTTGAAAGGGGTGTCAATTATAGGAGTGTTGCCGAGAGGTACACGACCCACCAAGTGCTTGGGAATAGTTCTTTGACATATATCACACGATTTAACAAATCGTGTGATGTCTGACTTAACCCCTGGCCAGTAGAACTCTTCGAGTACCCGGTCGGTAGTTCGTTTAATTCCCTGATGGCCCGAAAGGATGCCTTCGTGGGCCATTTTCAGTACAAATTGCCGGAGGCACCTTGGTACCACAAGCTGATTCACCTGCCTCTTAGAGTGAAGGGTGTACTTGCGATAGAGGATACCATTCTTCGTGAAGAACAATATTTTAGCAAACCTTGTCTTGACCTCTTTGTTGACGGCATCGAAGCATTTCCGCAGGCTGCTGTCTTCCTCCTGTTTGTTTTTAAAGTCATGTGGGCTGATGTCTAAGGGGTTTATAACTGGAGCCGGAAGTAGATGTGGATTTCCTGCCTTTCGGTTTACTGCAGCAACTTTTGTCTTGCCACGTGTTTTCCTTGCAGCCGATGTTGAAGTCTTTGCATACAAGGGTCCGTGTGCAGAACCGGATTTTTCTGCGCCAGAATACTCTTCTGCAGTGTTCTGGGTGTAAAGACGGCTCTTCCAATCGTTATCAGGATTGTGAGCATCTCGAACGCCTTCCACGTTTCCTAAGACAACATCATATAAAGGAGTATCCATACAAAGGGCTCGAGTTTTGCCAGTGAAGAACGGTGAAAAAATTTCCACGTGTGCTTCAGGCAGCTTCATCAACCGTCCATCGAAGAGGTAAATCGAGGAAAGCTTTCCAGTCAGCTTGCTATCCGCCACAAGACACCTTCTGACAATGATTGAATCGCATCCGGTATCTCGCAGTACTGTTGCGGGATATCCTTCGAGTACACCTTCGCCCGTGGGCATCGATTTTTCCTTCAGCTTGGCTGGGCGCGTTTCTGCGCACTCCGGACTATCAGGAACACAAATGGAAGCCTTCGACTCTGAATTAATTATCTTGGCTCCATCTCTTTGTTGAAAAGAACATGAGGCCTTCTCAACGCTGTTGGCCATTTTAGAGCAGTCAGCTGTTTTATGCCCAGTGCGGTGGCATTTTCCACAAAAGGGTGGCTTTGTACCTGGTCCCTTTGTGTTGGTCCAGCAATCAGCAGCTCTGTGACCCTTTTTGTTGCAAAGGAAACACTGCGGTCTCTCTTTGTCATCTTGCCGCTCAGACGTTCGAGTTTGACCTGGAGGCTTGCTCAGGATATCGCCTTTACATTTGCCAAGGTTAATCAACCCCTGGGCCTCCAAGTAGTGGTCTGTAGCCTCCGCAAGTTTTTCGAGGCTTTCACAGTTTCTTTCTTTAAGAAACACAGCGAGTTTCTCATGGCATTGTGCGAGAAACTGCTCCGAGACAATTTTGTCTCGCAGAGCATCGTAGGTCCGGTCTGTCTTGGCCATTTCTTGCCAATGGTCAAAATAACCTAATAGACGCCCGGCAAACTGCGTGCCCGTTTCAGAATTATCTGGTTTGGCTGATCGAAACTTTGTCCGATAGCCTTCTTCTGTGAACCTAAAGCGTTTGTAGTAGCGTTTTCTTCAACGTTACGTAGTCCGTGGCATGTTCTGGTGCCATCCTACCAACTACACTCAAGGCCTCTCCGGTCAAGCAAAGGCTTAGTGATAGGGCCCATTTGTCTTGCGGCCAATCTTGACTAGTAGCGACGCGCTCTAATCGCTGTATATATGCGTCCAGCTCATCGCGTTCCTCGTTAAAGGCTGGGATGAGTTTATGTGGGCTTCGGTAGCTCTGCGTGGTGCCTACGGGCGCACCTTCGGTAAGCTGCCCAGTAGTTGTGCTACCTGCTGTCGCACCTAACTGATGCAACTTTAACTTGAGTTCAAGAACTTCCTTCTCTGCTTTTAATCTAGCGACTGCCTCTGCCTCGGCTTCTTTCGCGGCATTTCGTTCAGCCAGACGAGCGTCACGTGCCTCTTTTTCGCGTGCGCGTTCTTGGTCCATCGATTCTTTTAGTGCTGAGCCGCTTAACCCCAATTCCTTTCCGATCGCCGTCAGCTTATCTGCCTCCATCATCGACCGTAACACACACATATGCGATGTGATACTCTCCTTAGGTGTAATAAGAGTAGTCCTGTCGCGCGGACGCCAGTTATGTCGTGTGTTAAGTTCGTCACATAGCAAGGCGTGTGACGCGAGGAAGATGGAGACAGTGAGGAAAACTAACGGAAGTTATATTGGACGAACAAAAAAAACTATTGCACATACAGTACCATAAGTCGTACACGCACGCAGTTCACACACGAAAGAAAGGAGAAAACAGTCTCACAGTCTGTGCCGTAGCCCGTTGCCTTGAAGGGGGACCCGTTGCGTGCTCGGATGCTGTCGTCGCTTGGGTTCCAGGTCAGCATACCACGGTAAGGGGCATTCCCAGGTCTAGGCGTAGCCGCACACTGTCAGCGCCGTCGGCTCGCTGGACGTGGTCAGCAGCTCCGGTCTTTCGAGGGCGCTCGCCGTACCGGAGATGTCCACAGGACCACTCACCGAGAACTCGTGCTTGGCCACGCCGACACGCCGTGCCCCGAGGACGTCAATGGCTCGAAGACAGGAACCCGGCCTTTCGAACCTCGCGCGTAGTTGCGGGTTCGCCCTAGGCTCCCTTGCGTCGTCTTGCCGGCGTCCGAACGGCTTCGTTCTCTGCGAGCGTCTCCTCTTCTTTTTTCAATGGGCGCGCCGCCATGCCTCTTCATTCTTCTCGTCTTCCAGGTGATGTGGCGCTGTCGTCTGCTGATGCTCGCATTTTTTAAAGCTACTACATCACAGTTCCATATAATTTTCATTTGGTTGCAGTGCATCTCTATCTCCTGAAATATGTAAGGCAGTCGAGTCAGAACCTATGATGAATTGCTTTGGTCCCGCTATTACTGGCCATCTTAAGACAAAAATGACGCACACTCGTGTGTGTTGGAGTCCGGTACGAATTGAGAATGAACGTCATCGGTGGTCTTTCTTCGTAGGGGCGAGTCCTGTAATCGTCACCGGTCACTGGTCTAAAAGCACCCTGTTTCTCGCTAAGATTTCTCAGAAAGACTGCCGAGTCTCAAATTGGATGATGATATGTTGGTTTAATGACGTAAGGGCCATGCTTGGCCAAAGAGCGCCACGAACGAGTATTAACTTTGGACCGCTCACTAGGTTGCGCCGCGGGAGGGATGTTAACTTTGAGGTTCTGCCAGGTGGCAGCATGTAGCTGCAACATTTAAAACACTGCCTAGAGGTAGTTCACAATGTACGACTCAAACCTCACTTGACGCGTTACTGCGAGTTTGCTTCTTCTTTATTCTTTTGTTTTGTTGCTTTTTTTTCTTCGGTTTGTCGTCTGTGCGCGTTAACTCCTTCTTTAATTGTTTAACCCGGGAACATACGCTTGTGGTTTAGAATTTGTTTCCTGGAGTAAATTTTTAGCACCGCTGTCATCTGTATTGACTTTGGCTTACGGCACATATACAGCCTTTAAAGCGAACGAGGGATAGCCGCCATGGTTGCTCAGTTAGTAGAACATCTGACGAAAGCTATGCGAATGTCACAGGTTTGGTCTTTGCCCACTTCAAATTATTTTTCGTCCACTTTTCTTTCCAATTAAAGTACGTTTACCACTCGTCACATTCACTATACTTTCTTTCGCAGTGTTGTCTGTTAGTTCCCACAGAGATTAGGTCAAATAAAGTAAGACACACCCTTAAATTTTCACTTTCCTTAAAAGGAAACTCAGGGTCCCATTCACTGTAGTCAGCAGAGGTAAACATGCAAGGCATGCTAGTTAGTGTTCAATTGAGGTACTCGGTCAAATCGGCAATTTGCGGACAATAAGCAGGTTAAAGCTTGTGCTCCAAACGCAAAAGAAGATTATCAACTACTTATCATAGGGACAACTAGAAGTTCAGTTTTTTTCGATAGTTTCAGAATGGCGTTCTTGGTACGTCGCTCGTCCTCCTGTACGTGGTGTACTGTTTTGCTTGGTAGTTGAGCTTTTTGAGCCTTTTGTTTGTGTGGCTGCCCAGAATATGCAAGTTGTTTAACGGATTGTTACAGCAGTTTACACGTGGTTCTGTAATTATTTGATTTTATTATAGCTTAGGTCGTGTTGGATCATGGGTCATGTCTTGTCATAGGTGATTTGCCTATCTGGAGTACTGCAAACTTAATCTTACTACGGTGCTTCATTTGCTGGCATAGTCTTGTTTTATTCTGTCTGTATTGCTTTCATGTGGTTTCGCAAATACGTGTTGTGACTTTGCCTCCGCCAACTTTATTGCAGCTATTGTTGGCTATCGTGCACGTGTGCTAAATGACGATCAATCTTCGGTATGTCGGCACTGAATTGTTTCTTTGTGTTGCCTCGCTGACGTCTGTTATGATGTCTTTGACCCACTGTTTGAGGCATTTCATCAGCTGTCGTTTTCCGGCATTTATGACGGTGCTAGCTCGATCTTCTATTCGGTCAAGGAAAAACCTGTATTCATTTTTGCGTTGCATATCTCATTATTTTTATTTCGAATATACGATGATCACTCCAGACAAAACTAAAATGTTTTTTTTTCGTGAACGCATGCTTTCAGCTAATATCAAACATAAAGTGGCGTTTCTCGTAATCACAGTACTTTAGTTTATCGGGAAGCAGGGGTTATTGAAGTTAGTTAGGATTGCTTGTCCAATATGTATCATATATATCTATTATAATGAAAAAGATCAGCGCTGTTCTGAAAGGCAGGGAGTACCACTCTCATGCAGGTAGAAAATGACATTGGAGTTGGTGCATCGCGACGCCTGCACCTTCTCGGGTAATGCTCCCCGACCTTCTGAGATGAACCATACGGTTCCTTAAAAACGTGCTGCGCCGGAACGCCTTATTTTAATGTAGATAATAATTTCGTTCTAGTGCATCCCCATTTCCTTGAACTATGTGCCAGCTCCTACAAAGAGTGGCTTTGGTCAAGCTATTACTGGCCGTCTTGAGAAAAAAATGACGCATACTCGAATGTTTGTGTGAATGCGATACCAATTCAGAATAAATTAGATCAAAGATTTCTCTTTGTAGGGGTAATATTTGTCACCGTCCACAGGTTCAAAAGCGCCCTGTTCTTCTCCAAGGTTTCTCAGAAAGACTGCTGAGTCTCAAGTTTGATGATGATATGTGAGTTTTAATGTAGCAAGGAACATGCTGTGCCAAAGAGCGCTATTAACGAGTCACAACTTCGGGCAGCTCACTTGGTTGCGCCGTGAAAGTGACGTGAAATTTGAGGTTCTCCGAGATGGCACCATATAACCCCAACATCGAGAACACTGCCCAGAGATATTTCACAATGCGCGACTCGGGCCTTACTTTACGCGTTAGGACAATTTTGCCTCATCCTCAGCAATTTGTGTTGTTGCTATTTTTCGCTGACATGTCCTCTGTGCGCGTTCAATATGCCTTTCTTTGTGTAACCCAACAGAACAACGGTTGTATATTGGATTTTCTTTATTTCCTGCAATAGATTTTTAGGACCACTCTGTTCTGCATTGACTTTGGTCTTCAGCACATATATAGTGTTTATAGTGAAGGATTGAAAGGTAGCCGTCGTGGTAGCTCAGTTGGTAGAGCATCGAACGCGCGTTTTTCGTATGTCGCAGGTTTGGTGCGTGCCAAGGCAAAGTATTTTTTGTTCACTTTTCTTCCAGTTTACAATGCACTTACCCCTTGTGGCATACACTATACACTCCTTCGCATTGTTGTCTCTCAGTTCCTATTTATTTTATGGTAAATAAAGTGAAACAACCCTTTAAAAATTATAATTTCTCCAAAACGCAAACTCAGTGTCCCATTCAACGTGGTTAGCATAGCCATACTTGTAGGGCATCTTAGCAAGAGTTCAAGGCCCCGCCGCGGTGGTCTAGTGGCTAAGGTACTCGGCTGCTGACCCGCAGGGCGCGGGTTCAAATCCCGGCTGCGGCGGCTGCATTTCCGATGGAGGCGGAAATGTTGTAGGCCCGTGTGCTCAGATTTGTGTGCACGTTAAAGAACCCCAGGTGGTCTAAATTTCTGGAGCCCTCCACTACGGCGTCTCTCATAATCATAGAGTGGTTTTGGGACGTTAAACCCCACATATCAATCAATCAATCAGCAAGAGTTCAAGTTAGTTACTTGATTGATATGCGGGGTTTAACGTCCTAAAAGCACCATATCAATGTGAGAGACACCGTAGTGGAGGGCTCGAGAAAATTCTTCTACATGGGATGCTTTAACATGCACCCAAATCTGAGCACACGGGCCAAATGCATTTCCGCCTCTATAGGAAATGAAATGCAGCCGCTACAGCTGCGATTAGATACGGTGACCTGCAGGTCAGCAGCGAGTACCTTAGCCACTAGACCACCGCGGCAGCGCAATATAGTTACTTCATAAGCAGTCAGCTTGTGGATGATAGGCAGTCTAAACTGGACTTTAGTCGCCCAAGCGCAAAGAAGGTTATCAACTAGTTTGCTTAGAGACAACTAGTTTTCAGTTCCTCTTGAAAGTTTCGAGATTGTGCCCTTGGTCTGACGTTCATCATCCTGCACGTGATGTCCCCTTTTGTGTTTGGTCCAGCTTTTCGAAATTTTCCTTTGTGTGCCCACCCAAGTTACGCAAGTTGTTTTTTTACGCAACGTTTCACCAGTCGACGCATGTTTGTGTGGTGATTTTGTTTTATTAGGGCTCAGGTGATGTTGAAGTGTTCGCCTTCTCAGGGCAGTAGTGTCAAGCTTTTCGAACGTTTCTTTTGAGTGGCCGCCCAGGTTACGCAAGTTGTTTCACGAAAGGTTACACCAGTTCACGCATGTTTGTGTGGTGACTGTTTTATTAGGGCTTAGGGGATGTTGAAGCACGCATTTTCTCTGGGCAGTGAATACTTGGCCATTCAGGGTATTGCAAACTTCTTCATATTACTGTTGTTCAGTTGCCTACAATGCTTTTTTTATTTTTGACTATACCGCCATGAGCGTTTCTTATTTTCACTTTTCATTGTGTTTTCACCCACAATGCCTGAGTCAGGAATGTTTAGCGCACTGCGCATTATTGTTCGAAAATATTCGCGATCCTTGTCGGTAAGATCGCCCGCTAGACATGAACACTGGAGATTACTCCAGAGCTTGCGCGAAGACCAGTGCTAAGGCTGGAATATTCAATGACACATGTATAAACACCGCCGCGCTTCGTCGCTTGTCGGTTTATTGCAGACGGACGCTTTGTTCGCAGTCATCAATGCTCGTTCGTCGCTGTAATCTGACTTTCAGTTTCCTGGCCCCAAGATTGTCTGAAGAAACAGCTTTCATCTTACCATCGAATGTGCTCTTTTCGTCCACGTCAAGACCACATAACAGCTGGTGGAGGTGCTGCTTCTCTGGTGTTTCGGCCAACCCCACCAACCGTGAACCCAGCCTAAGTGGCAAAGACCCCGAAGCCAACATCGAGCTATGAACAAGCCGCAGGCAGAGGGCACTTCAACGTGAGTACGTCGCTTCTTGAAATAACCAGCCAGCCCCATATTCTGAAATAGACAGCAGCAATCATGACCTCACCCGTGCAACCTGCACCAACTGTTCTCCGGCAGCCCGAAGATTCTCCAACGTCCTGTGGATTGTCAAGCGATGTACCTGAAAGCTGGATCAAAATATACGACCAAGTCGCCCCCTTAAATAGCTGGGACTCCACAGAATAACTGTGCAGCGTCTTTTTTACCTAGAAGACACCATTAAAACGTGGTTTGAAAACCGAGAATCTACTTTACGAACGTGGGAGCTTTTACGAGCATCGTTCACAAAGAAAGGGCCGTCACATTGCTGTAGACTCGGGTACAACTCTCCAACGATAACGTAATCATATTTGTCGAAGAGATTACCTGGCTCTTTCGACACGCCGATCCCGCCATGCCTGTGGAGAAGAAACTCCGGTTCCTTGTGCAAGGGTTCAAGCAAGAGCTGTTTGCGGGATTTGCCTCAAGCCCACCCAAGACTGCCAGCAAATTTCTGAGCAAAACAAAGACCTGCAAAATATTCATATGTTGTAACTTGTTTCTTGAATAACCGTTTATCACTTTTAAAGTAATTTTGCCAGGTAACATGCATTTTCTTTTTCAGTTCATTGCAGCGACAGTTTTTTTTTATTTTCCTCACACAGATATTCAAGTCAAATCCATTCACAGTTAAAGCCACATATTGTTTGTCTTTGTTTTCGTGGGCATGCCGTTTTGGTGCGTCTCTCATGTGTTCGCGCTGCTACACACGAGAGCACAAAATGTTAAATTTACGCAAGGAAGCGCTGTTCCTCGTTCATGTGATGTGCTAAGATTGCGCCCTATTCCCGCGATTGTTCGAATGCGGATCAAGTGCGAGTCGTCCAAGGAATCGGCGGGTTGTGCGGGCGCTCGAAAGACTCCGCGGTGATGGCTGACGCCTATGGTCGCTTCCCTCTGGACAGTGTGAAAGAAACTAAAGGTAAGGGGGACACTTTTTTATGTAGACTAATTATGCCACTCAGTGCAAGTGTGTGTTGCCGCACTCGAACGAGGCGTCGTGAAACGGCAACCTTACACGCCTTTGCGAGTGCGGTTGCCGATTCGCTTTGACAAAGGTAACGCCAGCAGAACCATGGCGCATCGGCACGACCTTACTGGAGCTAATTCGTGACAACTGCGGCAACATGCATGTGTATGGTGATCGATGTTTTCATAAGTACAATGTAGTGACGAGGACGCATACGGCGCTTGCTACGTTGTTAATTAAACGAAGCCTGCGGTGCCATTTGATGCAAAGCAGCATTCTCTTCACGTTCGCGGGTGATACAATTTGTAACTTGGCTCAATTCACCTAGCCAACCGCCTAAGTGGGTTGATAAGCATACGTTCACAGTAGAGCGTTATTGTACCCCTAAACAGTGGCGTATGCTTGTTAAAAGATATAATGTGTGTGCCTAGTGTAGAGAAAGAGGTGTTCGTGCAATCTGTATGTGTACCTGCAAGACGCCTTTGCTTGTAACTAATAATGTACCGGCCAGCGCCTACAATGTACGCCTGACTTTGAAGAAAACCTCCATACACAATTTGAGATTTTGTAATCTGCCAAAGTTGCTTTTTATAAAATAATACATTGCCAGCTTGTTCAAAATATGTTTCGCTGCTTTGTGGCAGGGGTGCGGTTATTACGCTGTTGTGTAGTTGCTGATGCAAGCACTTATAGTTTTCATGCGTTAATATTTCTCATCTAACTCATCAGGTGTTTGGCTGTTTCAGCACAAAGAAGGCAAAGAGAGAAGGAAGACGGGTAATGACAGGACCAATGCTGACTTTTGTTTGCAGGAGAATACACATGTTGATGTATTTATTGTGACAGCCTTTCTGTGTAGCTTTTTTGCCCAATTCATGCAACGACACAGATGTCAGCAATATGAGAGAGAACACTGAAATTAGCTATTAAAGATCACAATGACTAAATGCCTAGTAATTCACAGCACAAAAAAAGAACAAAAGACATCTGTATGATCATTGTGGGACGAGTACAGTCTTGCATATAAAAAATGTATTGTGCAAAATGTTGCCTAAGTAAAAAAACCCTCTTTAATTGCAAATAGTGTGATGTCAATTAGACCACCGTGCCAGCCGTTCCCTCCCTCTGTGCAAGGGCTGGTTGGCAAGGAAGTTGTTGGTGGCGTTCCTGATAGATTACTGATATGTATGCGATTCTAAACCTGTAGCCTAATATATACGTACTTTTTGTGCAGTTACATCTCTGCAGCTGACACCTACAACTTATTTGCATATTTACATTGCTCCCTTAGGATCTGACACACAAACTTGTAGTGTGCGTTGTTACTTTATGAATATCAAGCGGTAAAGGTACTGAGTATATGTGAGACAAGAATCTCTGCTTAGTACATGAAGAAATATGAGGCCTTTAATAAAACGAGTTATACTTTTATTGGGCTTGCGTACTCATCGGGGCGATTCATACATGTAGCTTCAGCAAATGGTATTTTCCAGCCCGGTGACCATGCAATTTTTTTCTGCACACAGCGCAAACACCGAGAAGTACCCACTCGCAGATGGTCGCGTCAAGTGCATATTTACCTTGACTAAAATGTCGGATCGAGTTTTTTCAACGACCGGTCCCTGCCACGAGTGCTAACGTCTTCGCAAACAAGACACATTGTTATTGACACTGCACACACCACACACAATATTCTCAGTTGAAACGATATTCTCAATACCTTTCATTGCACTCTACATGCCGCAATCAACAGTGCACATTTTTTAAGACTGTGCCGCTGTTCCTCACACAGGTCACCACGTGTGTTCACTTCTTCAAGATAAACAGACAGCGTGGCAAATAATTTGCCACACAGCTAGATGTTTGCTGACACATACAAGAGCTAGTGTCGACATTGTAACGTGAAGCGTAAGCTTTGAAAATTTAAAAATTGCCCCAAACACCGCACGTCTGTACCTGGCTGAGCCAGCAGCGGAGAGTGTTTTTCCAGCCACACCTTTTACGTGTGCCAGTGACATCATGCCGCGACGTACCTCGCTAGGAGCCTATCGCTGCATACTTCGTGCGAATGAGGGTCCTGCTAGAGAAAGCAGGCATTGTTGATTTTGTAACTTGTTCATTTCAACTTGGCCTTCATTTACATGAGTTGTCTGACTGATATTCAGGTGAACTTTTCTGAAATAAACTATACAGCTGGCAGTCTATGCTTGCCCCATACTGTTTCTGGTGTTTCTCGTTGTTACTTTGCACTGTTCATTATTGCTCACCTACAGAAACTAGCCTAGCTTGCCGCTGTTTTGGACAAGATGCAGCTGGCAAGTTCGATAGTGTTCATAACTCGAAATGCTCAAGCAAAAAATTATCGTTTCATATTCAGTTAGTTGCATTCACATAAGTACAATATAAGTAATCATTGATTAAACATGAATCCGTGTTATTTCACATAATGCTCAAAACTTTTATATCAAATTGATTGGTGTTTATAAAAAACATGGGTTTTAGCTAAACTTCATGCTGTTTTTTTGAACAGCTGAAAAAACGCTATTGCATGCTTACTTGCCATGAATTGGATTGTGTTGGAAATGCATTGCAATTCTTCACCGGACTGCCTTCACAATGGGGAACATTTATTAATCATGGATTGATTAATTTTCAAGAACAGAAAGAAAGAAGCGGCCGCTCAGGATACTTGCTTGATATTGGCGTTCGTTTTGCTACCCAGCGCATTATCATGCAAACTTCCTATAGAGTGGTTATGTGTCTTGCATGTGTGTCTGTAAACCAAGAACTTTGGGTAGAACTATATTTGTCTTACAAATGGTTGCAGGACTGTCGAGGCTGTAGGGCTGCTTAGCCAATATGAATGGTGGAATTTCTGGACATGTCTTCAAACAAGCTGCATCAGCTACTTTGTGTTTTCATGGCATCTTTACAGATGTGTTGGGTGAGTAAAGCAAGCAGGTTTCAACGGAAGAGAAAAGTATAATATGGCAGCACCTCTTGTGCGTGCCTTACTTTCCATGTATATCAAATATTTATTTGCACCTTGTGGCCAGTAATTTTTAAAGAGACACTTCTTTGCTTTATATTTGAGTCTTGATGCTTCGACAGCAA
>WOVY01007875.1:0-31094 GCA_013436015.1 Rhipicephalus annulatus | reverse complement strand
TTACAGTCGAGTAATTATACCAACATTGACATGTATGTTAGCAACACCTGAAGCGGTAAGCTGACATATAGCACTCGACAGTGCTACATAGACCAGCTTCAGTAGATGATATCCAACTACAATTACGTTCGACACCTTCTGAACTCTCACGCTGGTTCCCGCTTTTGTATAATTCTCCACACAGCTGGATAGAAAGGGCACGCACTGCAGTACTGAACAGCGCATGTCACCACACCACACGCGAAAAAAAAGACTGATGGCTTGTAGGATCAACGGCACGAACAGAAAAATTAAGAAGACGTCATGGGACTTGGGACGAGTGAGCATAGGAGATCTTCGCAAGACGTTGCGTAGCTTGAGTTGGTGGGTGCAGGTTCCCCTAAACTAACAGTTGCGATAACGGAAGGCGCTGTATTTGTTGCCTACAAGCTCTTCGTTCTGCTGGGTAATGTTTCCATGCTCGCCTCAATCTAGAGAGCGTAGTGCAGATCTGCTAAGACTGTATCCAGTAAAATTAACACCTGTTCAATAAGACGCGAGCCGCCACCTGCGTGCTGAGCAGCCCAAGTTTGGCCTTCTCTTTGATTCAGGTCCAGTGGATATTGTAAGCCCAGAAGCTACCACGTAGGCCACGCAAGCGATGAAATTTCAATCTCACATCGTCACGGACTCAACTGTACACCCGAGGTCATCCATGAGGACATCTTCGATGATGCCGAGAATAGGTTCAGTGGCTCCGAACGCGTCGCGAGCATGAATGGTTAGGAAAGTAGCCAGGAAACTGCGTTCGTCTACGTGGTACGGCAAGCTTCAGCACCTACGTGGTTTCAAAACCACGAAGCGTCAATGTTTAATGAAACGATATCCGAAGAGAACCGCTTGCTAGCTATCGAAACAAAGGTAGAGGGTTTAGGCTGCTCTACGGACGAGGAACCAAAAAAACGTGAGCGCGGTTGTGTACATTGAAGACAAGTCCCGACTCTTTCGCCCGGCTAACCAAAATATTTATTTTTATTTATGAAATACCGCTGGCTGCCTTTTGGGAGCCATAGCAGGAGTGGGGTATATCACATACAATAATACACAATCTATCCTTTCAGTCCTGAAACAATTTGAAAAAAATTACCAAAACACACATCAGAACCAAAGGTCATATTACCAACATTAAGAACAGTTGCGGCCAAAATGTGAAATCAAGACACGATCTTGAAGAGCATTGTAGTGAGGTTTACGTTATTACTGTCAGGTAGAAAATATAACACGTACAGAAGCTGTCAGGAATAAACTGTCATGAATTATCACTGTCAGGAATAATAACACGTACAGAAGCTAGTGATTGAACACCAGAAACCGCCTATAGGAAGCACTGAGCAAAAGTGCAGAACTTGAGTGTTGATATTTCTGGGAATTGAGGCTAGCCCACCGCCTTTGCCAGGGGCTTTGACGCCTCTTCCTGCGTTCTCGTGCCCCGACATGACTACCTTCCTCCGCAATCTGCCACGCTTTGGAAGCGTGGAGTAACTTTTACCCCTCTCACCCGGTATCGGAGGTCGCCTGTTGCGCCATGCGCGGAATTTCTCGGGAAGTTTTCCCTGCGTGCGTCGGAAGCGAGAGAGAACTTCTCCGGGACGACATGTGGTAAGCATGCATTCTTCTTCCGTCCGTCAGCTCCCTTTCTTTAAGGCTAGTTCGGACTTCGCCAACGGTGCCTTGCACCTATGACAAGCGCTTACCTTTTGCCGCCTCTTCCAAACACTAGGCCGAAGAGCGGTGCCCTGCCCTCACGGGTGGTGAAACTCTGCTTACCCGTATCTCTCCGAAGCGAACTTTAGCGGAGTTCTGCAGTCGCTCTAGCGACCGGGCCCTTTGTCCCGGTGTCTCTGTGAATCACTTTTGCCCACAAATGCGTGCTCGCGCCACTCTGTGTATTACTTCTCGCCCGTGGCGTGAATAAACGCATTGGTTTCCTGCCGCGCCTTTTGCAACGGGCTTTGTACTGCGTTTTGGTTGTCCGCAGACACTAAGTGTTGCGACCTTGAGCAGTAACGTGTTCTCGCTTCGGCGACAGTTAACGCGTGCCCCGCGGCTCGCTAAGACCGAATCCAAGCTAGTGGCCGTACTCCATCGGGATACGTGCACACAACAATGGTGCCAAACGTGGTATCAAAAGCTCTAAGCTTTTGACTGCTCTTACGAGTCAGTTAGTCTGCGCGATTCGGGCACGTCGCAACATGCCCGTTTCATGGCACTTTTGTCCGCTGACTTTTATGTGGATGCCACGTTGAACAAAGAGGCCATTGCCTCTATCGATTGGCCCCCCTTTTGCACCCGTCGGTGTCGCCACCCCCTGTTGTGGTGAACACACAACCAATGTGGTAGCTGACACGCTATCTCATGCCCCCTGTTGTCTGCCGAGAACCTAGATCCCGGTGTGACCGCCACTCGTGGTGCCTTCACACATGCAAGCGTCGGGGGCGAAACAGCGGCGAAAGGGGGAGTCCCCTTGCGGACGACGTTGGCTGCTATCCAAGTAAGCGGCGCACCGCCTAGCGGCCTAGCGGGGAGCTTTCCGAAGCTCACAATGCCGACAGCATACCCGCGACGCCGACGTAAGTGGCTGTTACTGCGGCCCTGAGTGGGCGCGATACCAGAGCCCCCCTTTGGAAGAATGGGAATCGCTTCGGAAGCCGGAGAGATTTGCTCGGAGGATTCGAGCAGGACGGTCGTGCCCTCGCGATCTCCGACGACAGCGTAGCTCCCACCGACCAGTTTCGCCCTCCGCGGTCTCCTTACGCCGTGAAGCTCTTGCGTTGTGGTGCCTCGTCTTTGAACTGCTTCGACCAGATCCCGACTTTCCTATCTCCTTCTATTTTCCACCGCTTGCCTTCTCTGTCTCTTCATCTATTTCCTTCTTTTGTTTTTATTTTTCCTTCCCCCACCCCCATAAGGCACTGCAGCACCATGTCGCCCTTGCGGCAGACAGAAATTAGGTGCCTTTTTTCTCTTCCTTACAACCACAACCACCCCGAAGCGAACAGCTATTCAAGGCTCAGCAAAGCGATCTGTTTCGAGTCTCGGAAAATTGGAAGGAGTGGAATTGGAAGGAGTGGAAATTGGAAAGAGTGAAAATTGGAAGGAAACTTGGAAGGGCGCCACTGAGTGCTTGGCCGGATCCATTTCGCTGAACCATGACGGGCTCCTGCTGGACTACATAGCTACCGGCGAGAAATCTTGGGATCCGTTTAAGGTGCTATGCCCAAAAACGCTGAGAGCCACACTGTTGCGGTCCTCTCACGATGAACTGGCTCGAAAGTTTTCGCAAAACTGAGCAACGTTGTAACCTGGTCCGGCATGAAGCGCGACTTTTATCGCTATTGTCGTGCCGCTGCGTGTGACAGACGGTGGAACCCAGGGTTGACAAGCCGCTTGGTATTAAGAAACCGATTGTCAGTGAGGCGTCCGTGACACGTACTTGCTGAAAGATGCCCTTTTTCGGAAAACTCAGCCGTGCCCAGATCGCAGACCTGACGCCCTTCTTCACAGTTCGATGAGCTCACGCCAGCGTCCAGCGGCACTTCACGAAAGCAAAGGGCACTCCCAGGGCGCAGACCGCATTTGAACCCTGCACCGGTATAGTATGAGGAACCGGTCACCTTTGTGATTTTGCGCCGCACGGCAGACTTCTCCGCAACCGAAGGTTCTCCGTTTACTGTCTATCCTCAGTATTGTTAGCTCCTTTACGGGCCTGTCTCGTAAAGTCGACCCCACCCGGTTTGCTGCCAAGGGGTTTTTTAAGTGTTCCTGTGTATTTTATGTTTTTATATATTTCTTCCGTCTAAACTTGTGTTTTTTATTTGTATTCTATGTTTATATTTCTTTTCACCAGATACTGAATGTCACTTTCACCCTGTTCACACTTTTTGTGCTGTATTTCGTCTATCAGGGAACGAAATTGTGAGCTTCAACATTGGTGCTTATGCGTGAAGAAAGGAACGATAGAGTTTTGCGCCTTTGCTCGTGCCGCTGTCGCGTGTGTGTGCGTGCTTAAGTGTGTGTGGACATGCGTGACGCTTCCGTGCATACCGAGGGAAAGTGCGCTTCGTGTTATCGAACCTTCGACGTGCACACTAAAGGTGCTCGGGGCCCTCACCTGCCGACGCCAGACAGTCTAGCTGTGCTCTGCTCTAGGCAATCGCCAAGAAATCCTGCTGCTTCTTTAACCTGGGATCCTGCGCGAGCCAGCTGACAGCAGCTATATGCTGCCTGCCAACGCCAGGACGCCTGACATGCTATTCAGTTTGACCTCTCTGATCCCTGGAGGGGCCCGGCTTCCGAAGCGAGGTTCCCCTGTCATCTATTGTGAAATGCGAGACCTCCAAACCAGCACCAAAGCGGAGTTTCTCTGACTCGCGATTACTCAAAAGCAGTATCGAGCCATCAGTGAGCCCCTTCCACGACTCTGACCTCGCACACGGGCAACGCACCCAGCGGAAATTGTCACACTCTTCCACCCCGTCGATCGGCGAACACTACCCTGCCTTAGCACTGCGATCTCTAGCCTTACTTCCTTTGTTGTTTTTCCGCAACAATTCATAGTGCGATGTGTTTTCTTTCTTTACAATGTTTATCTTTCTTTTCATTTTATCAGCAGTTACAGGGCTAGTCTGAGGTTAGCTGTTACTCATACCAGTACCGTTTCAACTGCATGTGCGACGTCCGGCTGCTTTTGAAGACAGGTAAAGGGTAAATTTAGGAGAGGGGGATTGGGAATCTAGGCAGCCCCGCCGCCTTTGCGCGGGCTTTGCCAGCTTTTTCGCCGTTTTCATGTCTGGACATGACTCTCCTCCTCCGAGGTCTGCCGCGCTGGGGGACCGGGGACCCGTCTCAACCGGTGGCGGATGTCCACTGTGGTGCCGTGCGCAAAGTCTCTCGGGACATTTTGCACGCGCGGCGTTGGAAGCGAGAGAGAATTCTGGTAGGACCGCATGGGGTAAGCACGCATTTCTTTTCCCTCCGTCGGCTCCCTTTGTTTGCGGCTAGTTCAGGCTTCGCCAAAGGAGCCTTGCGCCCGCAGTCAACGCTTATTTTTTGTCGCCCCTTCCAAACGCTAGGCTGAACAGCGATGCGGTGTCCAAGTGCGTGGTTAAGTCGGCCGACCCGTATATCTTAAAAGCCAACGCGACTGGAGTTTCGCCCTCGCTCGAGCAATCGGTTTCTTTTATCCCGGTGTCCCCGTGAATCACTTACTATACTATAGTAGTAGTACTTCGCGCCTGTGGCATAAATGAGCTTATTTGCTTTCCCACCGCGCCTTTTACAACAGGCTCTGTACTGCGTTTTGGTGTTGACGCACACAATAAACTGTTCCGGCCTTGTTCAGCCCTCTGTTCTCGCCACGGGCGACGACTAACGCTTTCTCTGCGGCTCGCCAAGACGGGACCCACGTTAGTGGCCGTACTCCTTCGGGATAAGTGTACACTACAGATTAACAAAACAAAATTAAGTTATGTGAACTGAAGGGCCCCCTCCGCCCACGAATGCATGCCGCGAAAGACATTCCGCATACAGTTGTTAATGTAAAAAAAGAAAAGGAATGAGAAGGGCTGCGCAAAACATCGAAGACAGAGAATCAAAAGCATGAAGTTACAAAAGGCCGTCACTTGGAAGGTCGTTCCATTCTGCTAAGGTTAGAGGAAATAACAAAAATATGTATGTGTTCGTTTTAACCAGTGTCCTTACAATTGTCTTACTGTCCTTTCATAGATTTCTATATCTCACGCCGCGGTAGTCTAGTGGCTAAGGTATTCGGCTTCTGACCCACTGGTCACGAGATCAAATCCCAGCTTCGACGGCTGCATTTCCGATGGAGGCAAAAACTTCGTAGGCTCGTGTGCTCAGATTTGGGTGCACGCTAAAGAACCCCAGGTGGTTGAAATTTCCGGAGCCCTCCACTACGGCATTTCTCATAACCATAAGGTGGTTTTGGGGCGTCAAACCCCACAAATCATGATTTCTATATCCGGAACAGCATAACTAGTTTTCGTATACGATGAGAGCTGGGAGGTTAGGGCGAGAGAACACAGACGAAAATAGTGCTAAATGCGTTGCCTATAGAGTTATTGTCATCGCTGATAGTGTCATCTAGCTTATGTTGCTAACAGCACCATTTGTTTCGTTAGGTTCAACCAGAACTTGCAAAAAAATGATGCATTTCGACGGTAAACAAATGGAACTTGGATTGTTTTATCTTTGTGCGCCATTCATATCGCAGCAGGTGAAAGAATAACGCCCTCTATTCACAGCCAAACGATGTAGTCACTTGACATGGCATTTCAACTTCAGTATTTTCATTGTAAGCTAGTGATTTCAGCAATTACGCTTTTTCTTGCCAAGTTTGAAGATAATTGCTAATATATTTATTCACAACAGTCTTGAAATAGATGCACAAGTCTTCAAGTGTAGAATTTCGAGTATCATACATATGCTGAAAAACATCAATGTTTTTTCTAGAAGGTCTGGTATACACTCGTCCTGAACACAGTTAAAATCAGGGAAATTTTTAAGAATGTTTCAACACTTTATACCTAAGACTCACGTGCGACCGAAAAATGGCGATGTTTTGATCTGATATTACAGAAAAATACGATATGTCAAAGCCGAAACATGATTATTTTTCAAAATAAAAAAATTCAGAACTGCGTTGAAGGTAGCTACTATGCGCACAGGCTGTCTTACAAGCTGGTTTAGATGAAATTAAAAAAAACAGTGTTAAGGATTGATTCGGAATTTCGACTTCATGACGGAACACTCAGTATGTCTCAATGAATTTGGGAAGGTTGAGATTACCGCACAAAATATTAGCATTGCTTTTGCAATGCTGATACATGAAGTTACGCAGTTTTTTCCATAATTGAAAGATCTGCACCCGGTGGTTTATGAATTGCCCCAAGGAAAACGCTATATTGGCACGGGCAAACGCGCCTGCATAACATTTCAACATTGGTTTTGAAAAGTATGACTCTGTACTGTATGCTCTTATTCAGCACCACTGCAACGGCACCACCCCTTGCTCCCCCTCCTTTCCCAGTCGTGGCGATTAATCTTATGCGACCTTGGCACGAAGTTCGAATTATAAACGTTATGGTGAAGCCACGTATCAGTAATCACCGTCCTGTCTGGGCTAAATGCTATAAAAAGGCCTTCCGAATCCACAGATTGAGGTGAAATGCTTTTTGTATTAACATTCAATATAGGAAACATATTTCGGGTGGCTAACGGTGGCAGTAGCGTTGTGTTGTTTTGGTGAGATGCCTGACCATTGCGCGGGAAACAATCGTGAAATTCGAGCACAATGGCGAATCATGTTGCTTCTTTCATCCCATTTGAATAAATATGTGCTAACTCTAACTGTATGAAACAAAAGAGCAACTTTTTTACTTCTCTCTCTATTTTCCTTCGTAATTTTCCACAGTTTTTTTTTTTTGGGGGGGGGTGTCAGAACACGAGGAGAAAAATCTTCGAAAATACTGCAGTCGGTACATTTAGGCTCCGCTTGCAATTTTTCAGTATTCTTGCCTTGTCTCTCCCGCCTACTAACTTGGAAATTATAGGACGGCACTTGCTCGCACTGCGCTTCCCTAGTCAGTATATGCGTTATTTTATTGGCATGAACACTCAAGGTTTCGCGAAGTATTTTGCGGGTAACTTCTTTCAGCGTCTCAAGCTGTTTCTCCGAAGGCTCCGTAATAACTTGTATATTGAGGTTGTCGCTTCGACTTCTATTTTCTAGCTCGTCTTGTTTCAAAATTAGATAATGAATTCTTTTCTGTAGGTCATTAACTCCAAATATATAATCGTACACAGTTGATGAAAGACTGTCTAGATTCGTTTCAATTGATGTCAACTTATGCGATATTTTGTTGGGTGCGGCTGGCTACTGGTACTGATGGTCATTTTAATTTTCTTCATACTTTCCAACAATGAATGAGCATTTTTTATTGCTAGGACCCTACTTTTTCTCTACGTCACCAAAACAAGTAACTAAATCAATAAAACAAGCATGTGCGACAAGCATATTTGAATTCAGTGACAGTGGACATGGTGGAAGCGAAAGACACACGTTATTGCTTTTGTAGCAGCAAGCCGAATGGTTGTCTTTGACCTGTACAAAAACAAAAAAGGTTTAATGAAGGTACGTCCATGGTGCCTTCACCATTCCCGCTGGCCTAGTCTACTGCGGCTCCTGTTCTTATACCAGATGCACTCGATGACGTTGACGAGGTTGGCACCTGTAGTCTTCCGAATGGTGCAGTATAGATGGGCATGTACAGATTAGCCGCGTTACTCTTCCGTGTATTAATGTGCCACTCAAAGATAGATTCCGTCACATCCAGCTTAGTACTGTTGACACGTGTGTCGCCTGACGAGGGGAACCAAAGTGATGGCAAGCACAATCTATACAAAGAACAAAAAATCACAGCATATCCAGAGAATGAATGATGGTGAGTAGGGTGGAGTGGCGTTTAGCCTGTCCGCCCGTTCGTCCTTGCTTCCGTCCGTCCGTGTGACCATCCGTGTGACCATCGATGCGTCTGTCCATGCGTCCATCAGTCCGTCCACATGTACTTCCATCCGTCTGTCAGTCCATTTCTGCGTCCATCCATTCATTCGTCCGCGTGTCACTCCTTCAGTCCAGCCGTCTGCTAGTCTGCCTGGCCGTCCGTCCATGCGTCTGTCTATGCGTCTATTTGGTGAACACTGCAAGTACCGCCATCTCGCATCACCCGTGCCGCATACCCACTCTAGAGCGGGTATGTAGCAAGCGTGTCACGCGGACAGACAAGGGATATTTCTCGACCCTAGGAGCTTCGCCCCTACAAGGGGTCTGATGGATGTGCGTCCGTCATACTTCCCTTCCACCATTCCAACTGGCCCATCAACTGCAGCGGTGGTTCTTATACCAAATAAACACCTCCTAAAAAATTATGCCGGGAACATGAGCCGCGAAAGCGCTGCCCTACCCTTTGAATTTACCCTCCTCCTTCGGTACGAAAGCGAACGCCTCTGACGGCTGCCCCCAGCGAACAAAGCAATGCTCTCACAGTTGCCTCCGAGTTGCCGTGATGTCACGTGACAGAATGGTACGCTATTGTCACGTGACTGAGCGGTACAGAGGCGAGCGGTCTCACGCGGCGTATGCTCGAAACACAAGGCAGGAGGCATGGCCTTCGAGATTGCTTGCTGGCAGGAGGCTCCCAATTGAAAAGAAAGCGATGTTGCAGGCATCCCCATTGCGAAAACCAGAGCCAGTGGGTACCAGTGTCCAGCGCCATGGCTGATTATGGGCCCAGTATGACGCGGATACCAGCGCCTCCCAGCGCAGGTACTGGGACGCTGGAGCGGAAGCGTCCCAGTACTCTGCGCAAAATTGCTTCACAGTGTTAAAACAGGGGCGCCCATGCGCCATAAATAAATAAAGATATAAGTAAAATAGCGTGCATTTACAATAAAAATAAAAAAAGAATAAAAGTTTGATGGAAAATAAAAGGCCCCTAGACGGGATTTGAACTCGCCACTTCGTGATTTTGCACCAAGTATGCTACCCAGTACACCCCGCAAGAACAGGCGTACGATGTGGTCAAATGACTCTTTATTCAGAGAACGCGCCATTCAACTTCAATTTCACAAGTCGCACACTAAAGACTAACATGATGTACCATTCCAAATAACAATTGCGTCTTGATTCGACAGTGACGAACACCTTACGGGCACCGAATGACGCGCGGATATTAGCAAGAGCGCAAAGTTTTTGAAGCATCCACACCTTAACTCTCAAAAATCAGAAATTGACTAGAGGAGCAGCCACAGATTGTCAGCTGTTGCTGCCGATAGTTTTTTTTTCCCTTTGATAGCCGGTTCTTGCACTTGCTACTGGTCAACATGTACAGATGATTTAAATGTCTTGTTTGGTAGATATTCGTGCACACGAGTGAATATTGAGCATTTTTTTGCGCAAGCGATGATGCAGTAGTACACATCCAGCGTTCCAGATTACGCATTTGTTGTTATATTGATGCCTGCAACGAAGAAACCGCCGAATAAATGACTAATGCAATCTGCTGAAAAAGTACGACTGTATGTTAGTTCACTAACGCGTACCGATGTACCAACTCAAATTGCGTGTTTTTACATACCAGTCAGAGAGGTGCCAGCTCCTGCGCTCAGAAAGAATTCAGCTTTCGGTGACAGCCAACGTTGCTGAAAGCACGACACATCGATCGTCAACGCTCTTTGTGCGGGCACCGCACACGCGGATAAATAGTCGATTTATGCTCATGGACGTCTAAACTGTACTTTACAGTCATTATTACACTAGAGAATTGTGCCTATTTAAAGTAGAAAGCGCCGGCAACATGTACACCGACGCGGCCAGCACGATAGGCCTCGCTAAGCGGGTCACTGTGGGTAAGGCTGCTCTCAAAGAAGCTGAGTTGCGATGCTTGAAATTTCTGTATTTCAGCTTTGCAACAATTCTAACTGTCACCTAAACTATACCTGAAGTAATTAGAAGGTCAATCAATGCCAGAAATGCATTTACGGAGTGACGATGCCGAGTGAAAGCTGTTTTTGTGGTCTCCGCTGGCAGTATACAGTGGGCGTGCTGGTGTACAGATATATGCAGTTATATTGATAGTAACAATTAAAAAAACACCCATATAACTACCGATGCAATCCGCTGAAAACGTGTGCCAGGGAATCGATTCACGAAGACGTACCAAATTACTAACTGGGAATTGCGTGTTCTTACATATCAGTCAGAGAAGTACCGGCTAAGTGCGGCCGGCAGCTTTCGGTGACAGCCTGCGTAGTTTAGAGCGCGACGTTCGATCGTCAGCGCTCCTTGCGCGAACATCCACACAAGACAAAATAGTTGATTTAGGTTTATGGATATCTAAATATATACTTTGCAGTTATTCTCACACTTTAGAGTTGTGTGTACACAAAGCAAGAAGCGCCGGAAACATATGTACCAACGCGGCCGGCACGACAGGTTTACAGCTGGCTGGGCCGGGCACTGGGTAAGACCGCTCTCGGCGCGGTGAGTTTTGATGAATCAAGATTCTGCATTGAGAATCAGAACATTTCTAACTCTTACCTGAAGTAAGTGGAAGCATAAGCATGGCCACACATACATGACGGAATCGAACGACAGCTTTTTTTTCTCGCCTCCGCTATGAAACCTTGGGAAGCGATCGAGAGATCTCATTTAAGTTTCGTCAACTTTGTGGCGAAAACCATTTCCTGTTTGTGTTAGGAGTGACGTGCAGCTCTAGGCTTACAAACACTGCAACTTGGAATTGTTGCAGCAATACAAGGATGATACGAATATGACCGGTATACACTATGCGAAAAAGGTGCATTATAATGGCTGCGCTACGTACATGGGCCGAAATAATTACGTATGCTCGGTATCTGTAAGGGTAGCGTTTCTCTGTGCCGTCGAATCAAGCGTTTTATATTCAACGACACCAAAAAAATACAGTGGCGCATGCTACAATAACGTGCACGCTGCGCTGGCAGAAACAGTGCGCGCTGCAGTATTCACCAGCGCTTAGCAGTGAAAATTCCAGCGCTTCCAGCGCTTCGCAGTGCGCATCAGCATCACAGCGGTGGAACCAGCGCCCCTGCCAGTGCGACACAGCCTTTTCCCAGTGCACCCAGCGAAGTTCCAGTCAGGTACAAGTGTGTACCAGTGTCTCCAGCGTGTACCAGTGCCAGAAACGTGCTGGCATCACGGTGTTTTTTTTTTGCAATAGGGATAGTTTTTTTAAGAGGCGTTGACCAGATGCACTCGATCATGTCGACGAGGGTGGCGCCTGTAGTCTTCCGAATGGTGCAGTACAGATGCGCATGTGCAGATGAGCCACATACTTTTTTGTGTGTCGATGTGCACTCAAAAAAATATATAGCCGCACCCAGCCCAATACTGTTGGAATGTGTGTCGGCTGATGAGAGAATCAAGTTGACAGTAAGCACAGTTCGTTCAAAGAACAAAAAGAGGTTTCATGAATGTATATCCATCGTTCCTCCACCATGCCCACTATATGGTTGAGATGGAGACGTTATGGCAGCTGATGAGTTTAGCGAAGGATGAATTCTTTGCGGGCCTGTCGTGTAATCCACCCCGCTCTGCGGCTGAGTTCAGATAAGAGACTACTATGATAGAGAGGACACTGCAGAAGCACATATACCAGTACAATGGAAATGTTGGCTTTTATACAGTTAGCACAATGTAAGTAAGCCCTTACAAGTAACATTGACCTCTTGCAAGAGGTGGTGAGGGATTTTGTGCGGGAAGAGCTGCAAAAAATGCAACTGACTCAAGGTACTCTAACGATGCCTTCATTTGGTAACGTTGCACGCAACGAAACGTGTCAAGCAATTCTTCAACCACAGTCCCAGGTGCTACAACACGCACAACCAGAACGTCAGCCTCTGTAATCGTCCGCGCAGGTTGTGCGTCTGGACCTAGGACGCAATAACCCTACAGCAATGACTCCCATCATGGCACGGACATTTTTCTGCGGTACGCCACCAGCAAAACAACTACTTTACAAGAATGTCTTCTTGCACACTTCTGTGAAAATAGGCCTTTTCGCAGATGACAGCGTCCTCTATCATACTGTTCAATCTCCACTGGATCATGTAATTACAAAATATTTATTTTCTCATTTTGATTGCCCGTCCAAATCTTTGCAAATGAATATTATCTTCTCCAAGATAGTTATTATGCCGTTTGCCTGACGTTCATGCCTATTATTTTTGACAATGGTTCTAACGAGGATAATATGTTTAGGGTGTTCGAATTCAAGTACCTTGGTATTTTATTGACACATAATTTATTATGGTCTGAACACACTGCTCTCAATTGCAACAAACCTCTTAGGAGTTGGGGTATTTACACCGTACGCTCCGTCTTGCTCCTTAGGAAAGAAAACTGCTTACCTGCAAAACTCCTATACGCCCCTTTATTTTATATGTTAGCGTGGTTAGGAACGCCGTAAGAAATGTGCATCAACAAGCTTGAATCTGTTCAAACAAGAGCTTTGCCCTTTATATGCAAGAGATATGTCAGGAATTTTTCTCCAACGAATTTCCTTCCCGAGCTAGGTCTCACTACACTTGCGAAGCATCACCATGTTGAGTGCCTAAAATTTCTGCAGAATTTAATAAATTCTTTTAACTTCTGCATCCTAAAATTGTATCTAAACCTTTCAGATTTTTCTCTACGAGGTACCATACTCTTAACATTGCAGCTTTTTTCACGCAGACTGATATGTTCGAATACAGCTTTTTTCCTTCAACTATAGAAGCCTGGAATCATGCTGGCCGGAAGTATTCGTTCTCTATCACTTCAAGAATTTCAGGAAGCCTGCTCACGAATTTCGATTTGTTCCTGTTGTTTTTGTTCTTTGCCACTCCTGCAATAACCTCATTGAGGCTGCAGTATGTGAAATAAAAGCAATACCACCTATTATTGACGTATGGCGCACTGCAAAGCAAAGCATTCCGTGTTACCACGGTGGCGAGGCAGGCTTCTGTTATCTGGCTTGTAGTATCTTTGAGTGGGTCTCCGAGATATCCCAGTCATCGCGCCTTGCCCTAAAAAAATGAGCGTCATTAGCAAATGAAAAAGTTTCTGTAATTCCACTATACGTTTCAGGGCACCCATCAACGGGAGTCGCGGTAGACAGCACCTACGCACTATCGGTCGCCGAGTCTTCGTCCATCACTAGATCTCCCGAAATGCCCTTCACCTAGCCCACGGCGGGAAAAGTAATGCCAGTGACCTATGTAGGCAAAGCCATTCGAGGACACTTGGTCTGCCCCATGTGACTATGTACAGCAAAAATAGGGATAAAAGGACTCTTGTACGCTGGCACTTTTATTATCCTGGCGGAGTGCTCCCGTGAGTTGATTATAAGTATGGAATTCTTGCAAAAAAAAACAGCGCAACTACTGACTTACCAGAATCTAAAGTTTATTTTTCCACAGAAAACCCTGTTGCTCCGTGCCATACGAAACAACCAGTCGTTTCTCATCTCCGTATTGTTGACGAAAGTCGGACCACACCTACAGTTCTTGTGAAAAGCGACTTTTTCGCGATTAGGATAGGCTACTAGATTAAAACATGAGACTGCTGGTCAAAAAAGAAATATGCGTCATGCGACGTCTGGTGAACCTTCGTGATGGATGTTCGGAAGTCCTTTTGACGAACTTTGGCAGTGATGTAGAACACGTGGCGAAGAGCTTTCAGAACCGAAAAAGAGCTGATTGTGAACCTGATCAAAGAATTCGTGGAATGTTTTCCACTTAATCAAAAGTTGGATACGCTCCTGTCGCAAAGCATCATGTTGCGGGCGTATATATTTTTAGAGTTGTGCATCAGCGTTCATATCAAGTAGCCACAAACAAACGAGAAGTGATTAAGAAACAAGTACAGAAAATGGTGAAGGAACAACTAATCCAGTCATACAATAGTCTATGGGCATCACCTGCGGTACTGGTCAAAAAGAAGGACCACAGCATGTGGTTCTGCGTTGACTACAAGAAACTTAACCTCTTTACAAAGGTGGATCTTTATTCACTTGCAAGGATATACTATACGTTGGAGAAGTCATGCAACGATAACTTCTTTTCATTATCTCATTTTAAGAGCGGATACGGTCAAATTAAAGTCGCAGGATGAGATCGTGAGAAGATGGCTTTTGTAGCGGCAGACGGACCCTACAAGTTCAAAGTTCTTTTTTTGTTTGTTCTCCGCACAAGCTCCCTTCCCCCTGGGCTGACCTATCCAGGGGAAATCGGCAGTCACCTTTTCCTGTCTGCTTCTCTCTATCCATCTTCGTAGTTATTGCTACTTTTGTTCTTTCCTGTTCTCTTCGTACTTCTTTTGACTTACACATTAACCTGGTGTAGTTATCCAACCTTGGTTAGATATATTAAGTTATAGCGGCCATGTATGACTCGCTCATGCATTTCCTTCACGTCTCGCAGCGTCCCCTCGTCGGGCTTGGAGGCGGGCAGCTGGTATTGCTGCCAAATAGGCAACATATTTCATGGGAACTCCTAGCCCTCTCACAACCACTCGCTCCTTCAAGAGGTGGCGCAACAATGAAATTTTCAATTTCTCTCCACCGAGGAAGATAACTTCCCCAAATACATCATCATTCACTGCGAAAGTACAAAAAAAAAGCCAGAAGCATCTCTCCTTCCTCGTATCTAAAAGCCTTGCAGAAACATTAGGTACAAGCTAAAAAGCCACAAATACTGCCAGTGATGACCTCCTACTTGTATTGAAAGACTGTGCACAGTGCAAGAGACTGCGTAACTTAACATTTGTTAATCAGTCCATCAGCATCACACCGAATTAAAATATTAACACCGTGAAAAGTGTTGCATTAGATGAAGACCTGATGGAAGCCTCCGATGAGGAACTTTTAAAAGGCTCGAAAGACGAAAGTGCCATCCAGGTACAGCACATCAAAATAAGTAGTATAGAAAACGAAGACATCCCAACGAAAGACATCGTACACTCGCATTTACCACTCTCCCCACTAAAATAGTAACAGGATATCCCAAACTGCCACTCAGACCATACGTACCCGATTCGCGGCACTGCTTTAGTTCTCAAAGGTTCGCAAATAGCTCTCAGAGCTGCCGAGAACAGCTTACATGTGCAAAATACGGTAGCCAATCTACTCCGCTGATGATGACTGTAAGTTACACGTCCCCTGCGAAAACTGTCAGGGGTAACCATCCCGTATACTCGAGGTCATGCGTGCCCTGCAAAAGAGGAAACAATGACCCTCTATCTGCTTGTTTCACTGAAAATATCGTCAAAACACGATAGTCTTGCGTCTGGAGAGGAGTGAACAAAACGTTCGTTTGATGTTCTGTGCGAGAAAATTCATTAACGGTACTTTGAAAGTTGTAGTACACTGTAGCATCGAGGCACCTTAGACACGAGCGCTATCTGGCAGTTATACTTGAAAACGAAGGAAGGCGTCTGCGCCTGTCTCGGAGGCCATAAGGTGTAGAACGCAAAGCAACGGGCAGGTGTCACCACCGAGTCGTCTTAGCGAATGTCCCTGCAAAAAAAAATTGGAGTAGTGCCAACCAGACCCATCCGCCTCTACCTCCTCTTCCAGCAACCATAGCATCACCTCTAGGGTGTTCACCAGGAATGTATGAATGCGAAAGCACGCGTGCGCACTGGATGTGCCAGACGCTTGGCTAGCTCGCACATGGCTGCGCCATGTGTTCATCGAGTGGCCGTGCCTCGGGTATGTTGAAAGGGCACGCCGGTGGCGTCGGTTCATGGAGCGCGTGCTCTTGAAAGGGGACAAAAAATATGGCGTTTGCGATACGTTCAAAAACATGATGCGTCATGCTGCAGATTGTTGACATGACCAAGTTTACACGGACAGCAGTGGCGCTGTCATCGAGAGCGTCACCATTGAGCGCGTCTGACCGCAAACGGTGAGCTATCGCGTTGAGTATTGCATGCTTGCGGTGATGTTTTTCGCCAATGCATGCCAATTGCTCATATACACGCCACTTCGTCGTCTTCAACGTTAGTTTTCATTTTTTTTCTTTCTCAATCACTCTTTCGGTGCATCGCCTGGAACCGCAGCGCGCGATTGAGCTCTAACAGAAAGATGAGCACACGCCCAACTTTGCGGCCAGGAGCCATACATTCCCTTAACTAGCGTTGTTTACTATCTTCTGCTATGCACACGAAGGCAGGGGAGCCTGCACATTGACGCGACTGGTGGTACCTCAGTTTTTTTAGAGACCTTAGTCTTAGCAAGCATTAGACACAGTTACCTTTTTGAGCACCAGGTTGCATTGTCATCGCAGCATGATAAACACTGTGGGTCCTTAGAATCAATTACGTATGCGTTCTCTAGTGTAGAGACACACATACAAAATATTGGCGTGTAGTCATGGCTCCTCAGATATGCGCAATAATTGCTTTTAATTGGCGATCGCACTTGTATGAACGCTTAAACTTGAGCAATAATATTGGGCGCTGTGGATGGGGTTGGCCATCGTCTTGGGCCGTTTAGGGTATGATTACGGTGGACAAAACAGACAAATATACACAGAGACAGACAAAAATTTTTGCGTCGAAGTACACTAAGAAGACTACAGTCTTTGATAATCACCACAAAGTTCCAACTGAATTTAAGCTTCCGTGAAGCACGGCAGCGCGTTTTTCCGCATTTTTCAGGGAACACGTCGTAAGGCCAAGTGGAACAAGGGGGGGTCAGCACTACTGCGGTTTTTGGCAGTGCCATGGACCACGTCTAGCGTGCCGAGGCATAAGCCACAAGGCCCAACGGGGGGAGCAGCCTCGGCTGCCCCGCTCTCCCTAAACACATCCCCACCGAAGGGCCGTATGAGCCCTAACAGCAGCGAGGACATTACACAAACTTAAGAGGTCCCCTCTGCCTCCAACCTGGTGAGATCGAAGGCTCCGTTCACCACGACGAAGCCTAAACCGAGAACAGCACTGTCTGGCGCCTCTTTTTAGGCGATGGACACCTCTGGTGCACCGGTGCGGATTGCTCCAAAGAAGCGGCGAGGCACCCTCGCCAGCTCCAAAGAAGACAACACAGTAATTGCAGGGCCTCCCAAACGCTCTGTAAATTAAGTCAGTTTTCTTTTTGAGACACCAGCCACACAATATGTACACACAAATTATACAATTAAACATCAAAAGATTGCTTCAATATAAGAACTTCTACACAAACATCCTATTGGAAAATCACAAAAACCTATTTGAAGTATGCAATTTGCTTTTGTAACTACCATGCCAGTATTAAAAGAATGTCCTTCAAAGGTTCTAAAATGTCTCACAGAATAAGCTGATTGGTACCAGTTTTATAAGATTAACTGTTTAAGTAGCGCTGACATATCATCTGTAAGCGCAAAAAAGCAGCTTTTAACAGACGCTGCGATTCAATGCATTCCTCCAACATCTGGCCTGCCCAGCAATCCACGTGTCGCATGGTGAAGCAAGGAGTGAAGAAATGCTTGCAAGAAGCAAACCAAAGCATGGAAGTTGCTCCGTGATTATCAGACACCGGAGAATCTTAGAAATTTTAAAAACAAAGTCTCAAGGAAGTTGATTGATATGTGGGGTTTAACGGCCCAAAACCACTATATGATAATGAGAGACGCCGTAGTGGAGGGCTCCGGAAATTTAGACCACCTGGGGTTCTTAAAGTGCACCCAAATCAGCACACGGGCCTACGACATTTCCGCCTCCATCGGAAGTCTCAAGGAAGTAGAACATGCGAAAACGCAAGTAGGTAATGTAGGCACAAATTTCTATTAAACATTACATCGCATACACAAGAAAACAAAGTCTAGAACAGGGTTAGTAAAAGGATTGTAGGACAAATGCATTTGCTCCCTCTTGGAAACACTCAAGGAAACAGCTTGCAAGACCAGTCGAACTCTCTAGGAGCTCATTTCGAGCACGTCACTAGCTCATGGCACTACTGCCACTTTTTCAGCCAGATAAAACGAGAATGGAAATGCAGAAACTAGAACAAACTTGTAAAAAGAATGAGCCATACAACCAACCTTTTAGCTTGGCCGTGTTACAGATATCGCTAAACAGCTGTAGAAATGTGGCCTCAGGCTCAGACCACGTAGTCTATGAAATGTTAAAAATCGTACTTCTCGAAACACTAAACCTTCACTATTTCTGTACAGGACTCTTTGGTTCTCCGGTGAGTCTTCTACTTCTTGAAAAGAGGTTATTGTCGTTCGAATATTGAGACATGGTAAGACTTCGTCTTCTGTGGTGAGTTACAGGCCGATTTCATTAAGAAGTTGCCTCCGTAAGCTTTTGGAAAAGACTATTACGCATAAACTAATATATTTTATGGAAACAAACAACTACTGGACCCATACCAGTGTGAATATTGCAAAGTTAGATGACATCTGACCATCCAATATGAATGAAACTGCAAATCCGTGACGCTGTCGTCTGTAAAAAAATTCTTCATTTCGGTATTTCTCAATATAGGAAAGGCGTATGCCACCACATGGTGCTTTGGCATGTTGCGATACTTCTCACACCTAAATGTGCGAAGTAGTATGCTGACCATAATCGAAGGTTGTTTGTCAAAGCGCACTTTTCGTGTCCGAGTGGGGAATGTCTTGTCTAAAACATTTCTTCAAGAGACTGGAGTGCCGCCAGGTGGTGTACTAAGGTGCGCACTTTTCAACATAAAAACAACTAGCCTACACTCCTACATTCCTCTCTATATGTTTTATTGCACATATGTTGACATGCAGATAGGTTTTAATAATGGAACCTTGCAATATGCGAGTGGCAAGTCAAACTTGGCCTGGATACGGCAACTAAGGGGGCTTATGCGAACGGGCTCACCCTTAAATCACAAAAGAGCACTAGCGTTCTATTTTCAGGAAAGAGAGGTATCCATCTAGATCCGGTCATCGACTTGCACAGTCAGCAGATACCAGTGAAATCTAAAGAGAAAATTTTAGGTATAGTTTTAGACTCGAAACTAACATTTGCACCCCACATCGAAAATACTAAAACAAGTGATTAAAAACCATGGCCATTTTTAAAGTGTTATCACGGACAACCTGGAGAGGTGCCAGAAAATGTCTGATGATTCTTTACAAAAGCGGGAGATGTGGTGAATCCCTCACTGTTCTCCAAATTTTAATCCAATGCAACGAACTGTACTATTTTAAGAAAAAGCCCTTCTCATCAACCTACCGAGAGCAAATAGCACTTCATTTATTGATGTTCATTAGTAGGGATTTACTTTAAAGCACTAGTCATTATTTGCGTTTTAAAATATGTTGGTATTTTTAGCGTCATCTATCCTGGCCATCTGTAGCCCGAACTCTGAAGAGAGGTTGCTGCTGCAGAGGACATATTACAAAGCATCTGTCTCGCGGTCTTTGGGGGCAAGGGCATTCAGAGACATTCGTTCTGTATCATCACTATATGCAATTATTATCGGAACTACCAGCCGCTCATCTTCACTGAACACATTTCATGCCACTCTCATAATTTTAAAAGCTTTAGGTTTTACCCGTCATTCGTACGAGGAATTTGGGGCCTTTATAGAGCCTGATATCAGAATCACGGTACACATATTTGTATCATGTGTTGGCGCTCTTTGGCCATCACATGGCCCTTGAACAAATAAAAACCACTGTCACGTGTACATACTGCGCGAAAACGTCGGCGCAGACCATCCAGTACGGAAGGTCGAGAAAGAAGAGCGTGGTGGCACAATGTGTGCTTTCGTGGTTTAGGCAATGCGCACTGCAGTTCCGGCTCCAAGACGAGCGAGACG
Organism: Rhipicephalus annulatus; assembly: GCA_013436015.1. Taxonomy (NCBI): domain Eukaryota; kingdom Metazoa; phylum Arthropoda; class Arachnida; order Ixodida; family Ixodidae; genus Rhipicephalus; species Rhipicephalus annulatus. Next base: position 10,677 of record WOVY01007875.1, on the reverse strand, counting down.
TTCTGCTGGGCGAGACGAGTGCGATTACAGATGACCACGGAGCCAGGAGAGCTCTAGGGTGGCCGATGTGCTGAGGCTCCAGGTCCCAGCATTCGGGAGACTCGCTGACCAAATGGCCACCGAGTGGTCCCGAGATGTACTGAGCGATGTGCCAGGCTTGGACTTTGACTGCTGGCCCATGAGCGTCTGCACCCGAGCTGTGCCTGGCAGTGTCCTCACTGATACGAAGAATGTCTGTCTAGCTGCCGCACCGAAGCTGTGGCGAGCAGCATCCAAGCATGGCGTACACAGTGCTGTGCTCGACAAAACCTGCACGTGGAACCGCACTCGTAGGGTGGTGTTCGAAGCATTCGCAACGTCGGGCTGGTCCAGGCATCTTCTAAGCGCTGCTGCCTGAGCTCCAAATACGTGAACGCCACATCACGGGACTACCGCCCGTTCTTTCTCGTCGTGTGCTGTGGTAGACATTCCGACGACTACCACACCACCGACAGCCTAGCCCTTCATTTTGTTTTTTTATTCGTTATAGTAATGTTGAAAACGCCTTGCTGTCTGTTTTCTGCGCTGCTGCTTAATATTAGAAGTGCCGAACCGTCCTATCTATCACAATTTTTCTGGCGCCTACGACATAGGACTATACTCTAGTTCCAACTTTTGAAGCCGCAGTTCTCGTTTGTGCAATAAGCGGGAAATGAAATAGGAGAAATATATTCTGCTTGGCGAAAAACTTGGCTTGCTGGTAAAGAACTGAAAGAGAAAATCAATGAGCAGCAGAACAGAGAGCGCAGTAGACGAGCTCAGGGTAGGGACGCGTAGTGAATAGCGCACAAACAGGAGATCGCTCTTCTGGGAGCAGAGCAAAGTCTACTAGAGGCTGTGTTATCTTTCTGAGTGCACGGCTGGTACGGTTGGGACCGGTGGAGAGAGCGTGTAAGCCAGCATTGAAGCGTTCAGAAGCCCCCACAAGCTTATCCCTCCCTATGACGAAGGCTGTGACGAACTCGACGAATACGTTCAGCGCTTCGAGCGGGTAGCCACCAGCCAGAGATGGCCAAGCGACAGGTGAGCGCTTTCATTAAGCCTATGCCTCACAAGTAAAACCGTGAGTATTGGTGGATGTATGGCTGCAGAGAAGGCCAGGACTACGAGAAGCTGAAGAAAACGTTGTTGCAAAGGTTCTGGTGTACCGAAGAAAGGTATCGGCAGAAGTTCAGGGTAAGCTAAGCTGGAGAATTCCGAGACAGGGCAACCGTTGTAAACTACTCGGTTAATTCTACCATTAGCAGCAGATGGCGAAAACAGAAAAAAACCTATTATGACGCATTGGCGGATGGCGTCCTACATGAACAGTTTTTGCGATTATGCGACGAGAAACTTGCTATTTTATTGAAAGAGTGAGGATCTCGAACGCGCAATCAGCTAGTCGAAACGGCTATTCATTATCTGGAGGTGCAAGGCCTGACAAATCTCACCAAAGAGAAAACAATAAATGGCGAGTGAGAAAGACGACATGCCGAGCAAAAGCCGCGAAAAAGAGGCCGGGAAAGAAAAAGTTCAGTGCATTTTATGCGGCAAGCAAAGTCACCGTGCTGCAGATTGTTGAAAACGGTCAAAAGGCCCGAAGCCTTCTTCTTGCTGGACGTTCAAGAAACATGGTCATCAAGCTGACGAGGGTCTACATACAAAAAGCCGCAATAAGGAGGCGTCTGGTGCTGTTAGCGACTATGACAATACGCCTCTTGACAAAAGCAAGGCGAACGTTATTGTACCCCTACAGAGGCAGAGGAAAATTTACCGTTGCCAAAAGAGGACATTTGTCTTGGTCTGTTGAGACAAACGATGCCAACGACAACCATATATTTTGATGAAAAGTCTGTGACGTTGCTGAGAGACTCGGTAATAATAAGCCTGAGAGTCCACACCAAACGTCATCGCCTCTGCAAACGCAATTTGTGTCAACGCCAGCGAGCGACTCCACCTAACGCCATCATCTCAACGACGTCATCAAGCGGCGGCGTCGGTCTATCTTACGCAGTGCACGGCGAGCTCCCTCAGCCCGCCGGCCTGATGAAGCAAGCAGCGCCATCCAGTCTGGCGAGTCTTACGCAACGCGCGGCAACATCACTCGTGCTTGGGTGCAACCCAGCACAGCGGCTCCGGATCTGAGGATCATGATGTTACCAAGCGAGACTCAGCGGCAACCATGGATGTTGTCCATCCTTCGTTGGTGTCTCTGGACGACTTTACAAGAGAATGCGCGTGGATCAAGCAAGTCACCGAGAAGCAGAGTGCTTGCTTACCAATCGCTACGGCTGTCAATGAAGGTCCATTCGGTAAGCTTCGCGCCGAAGCGACTGTGTCTGCCATGCTTCCCGATCATTTTCCCTATCTTTTTTCTGATAACTCTGAGCAGCTTCTCAAAGAACAGGCTAAATCGTTCTTCTTCAACTTGGCGTGCATGACCCTCACGCAATCGCAAGCGCGGAAGCTTTCGAAGGAAGTTGATCTCGTTCAGTGTAGTGAAACACCACCTGCTAAAGAGGCTGATCTGCGTGATCTTGGCGGTGAGGCGATGGTGCCTCGGACCGGTAATTCTCCGGATGAGCCACTCGAGACGCCCGTCGAAGAAGCCGTCTTTGTCGGCGAAAGACGACATGGCGCCAATGAATGAGAGCGAGAGGGGTGAAACGCTCTCGCCTGTAGAGAAAAGTTGGAGTGAGCTGTCAATGGTTGATCGAGAAACGCTCATTCGAGAGCAGCGTGAGGACCTCTTGAATAAAGCACTAATGAAATGCTTCAACTTGGTAAAAAAAGATTATAAATTTTCTTGAGAAGGCAGGGCTCCTGTATTGGAGCTACACAAATGTGCAACGTCGCAAGTATGAGAAGCTATTGGTGCCACAAAAGTATCATTGCCAACTATTGGAGCTGGTGCATGAAAAAGCGTGGGCAGGGCATCTCGATATAAAAAGGACCAACGCTAGAGTTTCCCTCGAGTTCTATTGGCCGAAATGCTGGAAGGATATCGTAGACTTTGTACGCTCAAGCGACACTTGTCAGAGAGTAGGAAAATCCATGGACAAGTAGAAGGCACCCATGAAGCTTATGCCAATTATCACAGAACCCTTTTGGCGCCTAGTAATTTATATTGTTGGGTAATTGCACGAGACAAGGCAAGGTTTTTGGTACATACTGATGGCCCTCTGTGTAGCCACAAAATTTCCTGAAGCAATACCACTTAAGTAGCTCAGTTCTACTCATCCCTATTGAAAAAAAGTTCCACCATCCACAATTTTGGTAGAATATGGTGGTGGAAATGGTGGAAATTGGTGTATGGTGGCGTATGGTGGAGCGGATGGTGGGTGGCGCGCTCCAGCCGGCAATGCTGGAGTGCGAAGCAGCGTCAGAACCATCGTGACAAGCTGCCGCTAAAGAAATAAAAAATAATTTTATAAAAAAAGAATGTATCAAGCACCCCTAAAAAAGGTACCCCTATCGGAAAAATTGCCATGGTGGATACTGAAAAACATGGTGGGCGTAGTGGAAATAATAGTGGGCATGGTGGAAATTAAGATGGATATGGTGGGATGTAGTGGAAACTAGAGTGGGTAGGCCGGGATATACTGGGTGGTATGGTGTACAGATGGTGGGTAAGTGGAAATGATGGTGGAAAGCAAAGGCTAGATAGTGGGCAATAATGGGACACTCGGCCCACCATTGCAATAATGCTGGGAAGCCCTAAGGATATAGTGAGTGGTGCTTATTATGATGCGCCACATGACGTATGAAGCTGAGAAACTCCTCCCACCATTGCGATAATGCTGGGAAGCACTAAGCAGATAATGGGTGCTGCTTCTTATGGGGGGCCACATGATGTACCAAGCTGAGAAGCTCTGGCCATCATTGCGATAATGCTGGGAAGCAGTAGGCAGATGATGGGTGGGCTTATAATGGCAGGCAATTTATATAGTGTACCAAGCTGGGATCTGTACACTACATGTTCTACCACCATGATTTCCACCAAAAGTTATGCCTACCGACCAAGCCCATACAATTGTGTTATCCGTGCTTCCGGGTTTCAGAATACATGATTTCGACGATTAAGAATGACAATACAGCGCAGCCACGGTATCAATTACCTTAAATGAAGCACTTTTCATTGTGTATAGTGTCCGCTCAAGAAGCAACAAACATCGATGCGACGCGATGGAAGCACTCCCAGAGAACGTACGTTTCTTCTCACCGATAGCCTCCGGTCTCACTCGCCGGCACTTCTCTAGCTTTTGTGCGAGAGCTCAGACGTGGCAATTCGTATGCTTTGGAACCAATATGATAGCGTAATGTTTCCGGCACACTGCATTCGTTTTGGCCAAGCCGTTATGTAGTTGTTGCTTTAGCGAAAGAGCTGCAGCATTGCGCTGGCACGGCCACCCTCTACATTGCGCGAAAAGCATCCCAATACAGAATCAAATAAATTAGGTGGGCGTATCTATGGAATGAGCCAACGGACAAAGCTGCTGTCGACAGGATGTTGGGTGTAGCAAACTACTTTGGGAAATACATTCCGCATTTGGCAGAAAAGACCAAACTCTTGCGGCGCAGCCTCATAAGAAAAGACACGAAGTTTGAATGGTCCGAACATCACATGAGCGAATGGTCAGCTACTTCCACATGGCTAAGCAGCGCACCTTTGTGGGCCGTTTTCGTTGCTGCCCGAGCAACAAAAATTTCTGCTGATGCTTCTAAACAAGAACTGGGCACCGCACATCTACAGCGGTGCGGTGACAGTTGGCGGCCTGTTGCATATGCATCACATTTGATGAATGAAACTGAACAAAGGTGCTCGAAAATTGAAAAAGAGACAATAAGCATAACAATCGGGTGCGAAAAATTTTATCAATTTGTCTACGGGTGCAAGATAGTTGTAGAGACCGACCACCGCACACTGTTAGCCATAGCATCCAAAGGAATCGGTGATATGCCGCCGCTACTTCAGCGGTTTTTCCTGCGCTTCTTGAACTACGACTACGTGCTTGAATTTGTACCAAGGAAAGAACTCGTGCTGGTCGACATGCTTTCAAGGTCGCCGCCCATCAACCCACGCCAGGACACCAGTGGCTCAACCGAAGAAATAGAAGTTCACGCAGTTGGTGCTGTCTCAGATTGGGTAAGCAGAAAAAGCTTGGATGGTATAGTTGCCGCAACAGCAAGAGACCAGGACATGAAACAAGTGATTCGGTACATCAGTGGCAGTGGCAATCTTGATGGCTGCATGAAACCTTTTGCTGCTGAGCTTTCTTTGATACAGGGAGTGGTGTTGAAAGATACCAATGTAGTTATACCAAAATATATGAGGGAAGAAATGCTTCAGCGCATGCACGAAGAGGAATTTGGGCGTTAACAAATGCAAGACACGAGCCCTACGACTGCTTTTCTGGCCCGGACTCAATGCAGAAATTGAAAACTTGTTAAAAAGCTGCAGCGTATGCCGAAAGTACGCATATAGGCAACCAAGCAAGTATTTGATGCTTATACCCACGCCAGGTTACGCTTGGTACAGAGTTGGCATTGATATTTTTCAGCATATAGTATGCTCATACTTGCGAGTGCTCGATGCCCAGTCAAACTTTCCGGAGGCGGAAAAACTAAGCGATACCACATCTCGCATGGTCATTGCTAAATTAAGCTGTATTTTTTCGTGGTATGGAATTTCCTTTGAGGTATGCAGTGACAATAGCCCTTAGTTCGCGTCTCACGAGTTTGCTAACTTTGCATCCAGGTACGACTTCAGGCACATGAAATCCAGTCCTGGCTTCCCGCAGTCCAATGGGTTAGCGAAAAAGGAGTGCAACTAGTTAAACGGATTATGAAAAAGACGCAAGAGAATTGCGACGACTTCTGGCTGGGCATGCTTAGCTGCCGATCTACACCGCTGGAAGACGTCCTTATCCGGGCGAGTTGCTCCAAGGCAGGAGGCTACGAACGAGGCTTCCTGACTTCAGCCCCCAAACTAAATATTTCGTGCTTAAGCGCAGGCAACTCGACAGCGGTAAGGACCTACGAATGCTCAGGAAAGGAGAAGTGGTAAGGATACGAGATAAAGCGTGGACCCGCAAAGCACAGGTCATGGAACCTATATCGCCGAGGTCATATCGCTTCGTTATTGAAGACGACAAAGTGCTCCGTCGAAACCGGAAATACCAGATTCCGATGCGTGAATCATTTTGGCGCAATGCCCTCGACAGCAGCGACCCGAAAAGCGACGACGACGACCAGCCACAAGTGACTGCATCAACGGGCCTGCACGCAAACCTACCTCTACCCACTACACTGCTCCCAAGATAGTCTCAGATGGCAACTCGCCAGCCAAGACAGCTGCGATACGACGATAACTTCAATCAGGTTGATAGTGTATCTCGGCGTTAAGAAACTGTTAAAGAAAGGGAGGTGTATCGTGTATGCTAAGCATGCGTCGCATGTAGCAGCTCCAGTGACAGACTGCGAAGATTAGCCAGCATGTGCCCGTGATATCAGCTTGTATATATACTAGGGGTGCTTCCGAATAAACGTGGTTGATTCTTGCATTCAATCTGAACGATACACGTACCTTTGGTGAAAGTGCTGCAAGCGCGTCGCATCCGTGTTTGTCGCTTGCTGCGCGGACACCGTGCACAATAAAAAAGGCTTCATTTAGGGTAAATGATGCCGCAGCTGTGCTTTATTGACATTTTACTCGTCAAAAGTGTGCATTATAAAACCCAAAAGTGCCGATAACACTTGTACGGGCTCGATCGGTATGACTAATCTTTGGTGGAAATCATGGTGGTAGAACAAAAAGGTGAAAGTCAAATTCACTGGGGCTTAACTCAACGAATGTAGAAAATGAAAGTCTTTGCATACTCGCACACACTTTATTAACCCAAAAGAACGGCGCATGCAATAGAGCGTGCAAGATTATCCAGGGTTGCGTTCCTAGCGTGGTTTCATCAAGTGACCACTGTGTTCTGCTTTAATAATGAAAGAGTTAATTGCGAGCTGGAGCTCACTTATTTCTCGACAGCTGTGCACCGATGTAAAACATTTCTTTCACTGTTCACAGTAACACCTCTAGTCTTTTAAACATCACAACAAAAAAACACATCGCGGATGTCCTACTGATGTAAGTACGTGCCCGCGAAGTGTAATTATATTCTCGGCCACAAATTCTCTGCTCCACCAAAATTGAAGCGTTGTTGACACCACATAAATGAAAAAACGTACGAGAAAGCATAATAAGCAGCATTGGTCTCTTTTGACTGTAAACTTATATATCTGCGCATTCAAGAATGAAACACTACAAATAAGTGATTTCACTACTGTCATGTGCTTTTCATTATGCCACCGTCATCCACCTTGCTCACCAAGCCTTCCACCAACACGTTTTGCCTCGCCATCATGAGCCAGCATTTTCCACCGTCACCACCATTGACTCGCTCAAACCACCACCATCTGCCACCATTTTTTCCACTCTAGCCATCATCAGCCAACATTTTCCGCCATCAGTACGATGGGCTAGCCACCACCACTACCATCTGCCTCCATTTTTCTCACTCTCACCGCCATCAGCCATTATGCCTACTACAATTTCCACCATATCCACTAATATTTCCACCATATTCACTATTATTTCCAGCATCCACAAACCTAGGACATTCAATAGGAATGCCGTGGATGCACAGCTATCTATATTTGCACGCGTCGAATTTCTTTACGAAATCCAATGCTACAACGGTAGTGTCTTGACCAGCTGCCTTACCTGTATCTTTTCGGATAAATTTGGAATAAAAGCAGTGCACAGCTCGATCTATCACTCGAAATCTAATCCGGTAAAGCGTAAGCAATCTGTTTTGAAACTGACACTGAGAGGTATTTTCTACGAGCAGAAATGCGACTGGGAAGCATGTATTCCCCCCGCTATATTCGCTTTGAGATGAGCTCCCTATGAGGCATTGGTTTTAGCCCTGCAGAGCTTATGTATGGCAGGAGTTTGAGAACACCATTGCCAATGCTACGCGAGTGCTGGGAAAAATTCGATGAGGAACCCAATGTGACTGTGTATGTTCTAGACCTCCTTCAGAGGCTTGAAAAAACGATAGATCTTGTAGAAAGCCCCATGAAGGCTGCACAAGTGTTGTCGACGGAGTACTACGACAAATCGGCGATTTAGATTTGTGGGGTGTAACGTCCCAAAACCACCATATGTTTATGAGAGACGCCGTAGTGGAGGGCTCCGGATATTTTGACCACCTGGGGTTCTTTAACATGCACCCACATCTGACTACATGGGCCTACAACATTTTCTCCTCCATCGGAAATGCAGTCGCCGCAGCCGGGATTTGAACCCGCGACCTGCGGGTCAGCAGCCGAGTACCTTAGCCACTAGACCACCGCGGCGGGGTGGCGAATCGGCGAAAGAAACGCACCTTCGAAGTAGGTAGTCAGGTAATGCCGCGGCGGCCGTCCAAAAAGAACAAGCTTGTGGTACATTGGGAAGAGCTCGCCAAGCTAATATCGAACCTTTCTGATACCAAATATGAAGTGAAATTAGCAAGGTGGCGCAAAAAATTTACCACAGTAACTTGATGAAACCATACGTTCACCGTCAAGCGGTCTTAAATCTGCTTTTGAATCCTTCAGAGGAAGAGGGAGCACAGAAATTTTGACCTCTAGTGATGTAATCGAAAAGGATGGAAGGTAACCTTGGAAGCGTTGTACCTAAAGGCTAGCTTAAGTGAAGCCCACAAGGACGACTTGAGGAGAATCGTTTTCGAGTTCAAAGACGTGTGTTTGGATCGTCCCGAAAACACGACAGTGATTGAACACGTTATCGAGATAACTTGTGAGGAGCCAATCTGTAGCAAGCCGTATCAATCTTCTCCTGTGCAAAAGCGGATCATGCAAGAGGAGATCAATAAAATTCCTAAGTTGGCATCTGTTTTGTGCTACAAAGGAAGCATTGCTAAGGAAAGCCAGTTTTGTATTTAAGTGGAAAACTGAGCTGCAGGGAAGAGGCATACAGTACCTCTGAAAAGGAATGCGCTTGCCTCGTGTGGGGCGTTCAAAAGCTAGCATGTTATGACTCCGGTTCTAGGTTTTTTGTTGGAACGGACCACTGTCCTCTTACCTGGTTAAATAACATGTCGACTAAAAGTGGCCGGTTACTGAGGTGAAGCATAATACTCCAACAGCACAACTTATAGGTTCGCTATAAAAAAGGAAATCTAAGCGCTAATGCAGACGCATTGAGCCATGCGTTTTAGTTAGTACTTTCTCCACCTTCAGTCCTTCGCTGGCGGGTTGGGGGCACAATTTTGTCCTCATAACGACCTTAACTGAGCGCTCTCGTCCAGAGTGATCTCAAAGAGCAAATTGTATGTTGTATTCTGTTTCATTACGTTGTTGTACGTGTGAAGAAATTTGAGTTCTCATTTCAAGTCTTGTGTCCGACATGTGCCTCTTGATGTAGAGGAACAAAATTCTGATAGACACGTAGTTAGGTAAATTTTGTACTATACTTTGTCTGGTGTTCTGCCGGGAAACCGAGGGCACTTGCTTGTGTCGTGTGTTGTTTGTTGTGGAACCGTTCTTGACAAATTGCAGAACCATCGACAAGTGCTGAGAAGGAAAGTCATTAGAAGAGACGAGCTAAGCTAGTCGACAAGTTGTGCCGACAAGCCAGTGGAGCTTGGATCCGTCCTCAAGAATGGAATATGTGTTCACGGAATTGAGCCTAGAGCTAAATTCTCCCCATGGCAATGGAGGTGAACCTGGAGGGACGTGGCGAACAAGCGCGCCCCACATCCGAGCCACGTGGAAGTAGCTCGTCTGTCCAGTGCATGTCTGCCGGCGGGGGTGCTATTACGCCTGGTAGTCCACACCGAACGTCATTGACTCTGCCAAGGCAATCTTTGTCAAGGCCAGCGGGCAAGCCCATCGGACGCCATCATAACAACTACGTCATCTAGCGGTGGCGCTGGTCTGTTTATTGCAATGCACGGTGATCTCCCACTGCCCACGGGTCCAATGAAGCAAGCGCGGCCATACAGTCTGGCGAGTCTTATGGAATGCGTGGCAACATCACTCGTTCTTTGGATGCAACCCAGCGCAGCGGCTAAGGATTTGAAGATCATGACCAGCGCCGGTTCCTGACTGGAGGAATCTGACATCACAGCCAGCGGCACTTCTGATTGTACTTTGGTGACGTAAAGGTCCACTCGCGGCCTATAAAAAGGAAAACGCATGCGCCAGAGAGAAGCCAAGGTATGCGTCAGCGAGAAGACATCTCGGCACTTCGGGTTCCTAAGCTGTCAGCCCAGTGCCGAATATGTACCGCCTTCATTTCAATGTTGCTTATAAACCTTGCCTTAACTCACTGTCTTCTTGTCCGCTCGTCTATCAGCTCTGCGCTTATTGATTGATATGTGGGGTTCAACGTCCCAAAACCACCATATGATTATGAGAGACGCCATAGTGGAGGGCTCCGGAAGTTTCGACCACCTGGGTTCTTTAACGGTGCCCCCAAATCTGAGCACACGGGCCTACAACCTTTCCGCCTCCATCGGAAATGCAGCCGCCGCAGCCATCAGCTCTGGCTGAAACAGCTGTGAGCTGTGCAACAGACGCTATCAAACAACCTTG
>WOVY01007874.1:0-30893 GCA_013436015.1 Rhipicephalus annulatus | reverse complement strand
CTAATTGTTAATAATACCACTCATAGTTGTTCGGGAACAGGCGTAAGTTCCTATCGGCAGACACCATTTGTAGTGGCCGGACACGGGTAACTGTCTGCAGGCTCCAAACTTTTCAAGCTCTTTCCTTTTTTCGTGTCTATAGCGGACACCACTTTGCAGCACACCCTTCCTAGTTTGCGCGTTTGTCTTTCGTTTTTTCTTTTTTTCTTTTTTTGCTGGCGCTCTCCATCCTCCAAGAACAATTTTTACTTGAAATGAAGCGAGGACTGCACACCTCTGATGTATAAATTTTGTCTTTCCAGACGGCGATCTCCGACAGGGACACGCACCACCACCGGAAGATCACGTCACTATAACGCTATTAAATCTAACACACCAAAGGTGACAAGGTGCCTTTGCCGAAGATAGGTCCTCCTATTGAAACATCGGCCAACTCGTCCGAGGCACTTCTACAGTTCAACTTGACTATCCCACCACGTGCTTCCTTCTGTCGGCCTCCCATAGAGATTTCGGATAATCAAAAGGCAAGTTTCTTGGCCGCGCAGATAGAAGCATCCCTCGTAAAAAGTGATTACACGTTAACCATTTGGAGTCGTCCTACCAAATACGCTTAAAAATTTTCTGTTTAAGGGTTTACATGTTTGAAGTTCTTAGTTGCCATTCGTTTCTTGTATGCCAATTTCGTACATGCTTTGTGTTTGAGGTTACACTGCAAGTTTTGAGCTCCTTGTCGTTCTTAACGTGAATTTGTAATTTTTTGCTGTTCCTGAAACATTGGCACATAAATGTTCAAATGCCTCTGTAAAGAGTCGTTTTACGATCGTGTTATACCAATTGCTATGTGTGGTAACAGCCACTTTTAAATGCGAAGCATTTCATAATCAACGTTCGATAAATTTGAGTGTATCTATCTACCTAGTCATCTACGACATTTAGCTCTGCTGGCCGTCTCGAAATTGGTATCAATACCAATATTAGCACGATTGAACATGACTGCATAGCAATCATAATTGTCGAGTCCAAACTTGAAAATCATGATATGTATGTCATGAATGTCATGATCTTCATTTCATGGTCTTGCTGCACTTGCAGTAGTTTTGTTCACATGACATTTTGCAAAAGTAGTGTTGTATGGCATGACTGCATTGCGAATATAAGGACAGATCATAACGTGTTAATCAAAGCATATATGTCATGATTTTCATGTTATGACCAGTCATGGCTACACCTCACGCTGATGATGCGCTCACGGTCATCTCGCTTGCTTCAGATATACAAAACTTTGTGTTACGGGACGGGAATGAATTGCGTAATAAAATGACATGTCCAAATATGATAACCATAAATGCGTGTTATTTATTAACACGACTACGAGCTACACTCATAGCGCACTCAGGGCCGTTTTTGCTAGCTCCACATATGCCAAATTCGGTATCACGTGACGTGAATAGACGACGAAGGTAAATGACACATCCAAACGTATACTCATGATAAGCGTGTTATGTAAAACATGACTACATGCTATGCTCTTAACGTGCTGCTTCACATTTTTGTAGCTCAACAGATACGGAAATTTGGTATTACATGATGTGAATGACACGTCGAAATGACACGTCCAATTCATCGCCCATTACATGACGTAAATGGCACGTCTAATATGATAATCTTTAAATGCGCATCATGTAAAAGATGACTACATGCTATGCTCAGAGTGCGCTCGCAGCCGTTTCGCTGGCTGCACACATACAAAAATTTGTATAAGCTGACGTGAATAGACGACAAAGGCAAATGGCACGTCCAAACATGATAAACATGATATTGCGTGTCTTGTAAAACATGACTACATGCTACAATCATGTCGTGCTCATGGCCGTTTCGCCGGCTCCACCTAAACGCAATTCGGTATCACGTGACGTGAATAGACGATGAAGGTATATGACGCGTTTCAAACATGATAATCTAGATATGCATGGTATGTAAAACATGATTACGTGCTTCGCTCATAGCGTCCTCACAGCCGTTTCACTAGCTCTACATGTCACGTGACACTATAAATTTGGTATCACGAGACGTGAATAGGCTACGATGGTAAGAAGACATGCAAACATAATGATCATGGCATGGAAATCATGTACGACATAATTTCCGTTCACCTCGTAACGTTGCGCTGACTTTAAATTTAATATCAACCTCCCTCGTTCGTACCGCGCATATCATCGATTCCTACAGTACGAAGGTTCTGGCAATTTGTTTACTTATGATAGTCAATATTTAGGATGACTGCCAGTTGGGCGTGTTGGTAAAGGTTCATGATGAAAACAAGCGCTGAAAATTACACACACTCAGAGCGGACACAGACGAGCACTTACTAGCAACTCAAAATTTTATTTTTGAATGCGATCACTAATAAATACATAACACGCATGTACGTCATGCCCAACCTAGTCAATTAGTTATTGTCTCACAGACATGTGTGCAAATTTATCGCCTTCCTATTTAAAATAAGGGCGTCAATTCGCTTCGTCGATATAAACATTTTAGCAGGATGCTACTCATCTGCATTATCTTTCTTTGTTTTCGGCGCGTTATGTGTGACCAAATGAGATTGCTACAATGCTCAAAATTTAATAAATTTCAAGCCACTCTTCTTATGACTAGTCTTTCCTCGGGTGACATTGTCGTAGGTTTTCTGAAATCGAATTTTCTAGAAGCAACTTTATGCAGGTCGCTTTACCATGCATACTAAAGCTAACGTTTGTCATTCCTGTTCTTATGCGATGCAAAATATTCTTCATAACAACGCCAGGTGAAAATCACAATATTTCCGGAGATTCTCGCCTATCACAGTGCCAAAAGCACAACAAGATTGATTCCTTGGCAACCCCTCATGATGTTGTTTTCTGTGAAAAGCACACATATCAAAATTTGTGAGGAAATGCGTATCAAGAATGCTTCAATCAAAAAGTTGGAAGACATTAAAACTACACTTAATAAGTGTTGATTAAACAACAACGTTGTGAAGAGCACGTCTGATTTATAAAGTTTCGAGTTTATTGGATATGAAAATTTCACGAAATGAAACATTGCACCGAGAAGAATGCTCGGGACTTTACGGGCGCAGTATCACAAACTTAGCAAAGTAGTCTTTCTTGCTGCTTGGTCAGCTTTTTCAAAAAAAAAAATCAAGATTCTTTTATATTTTGGCCTCAGTGTGTCACATAACCTAAAGCAATAAATCACGAATAGGTAAAATGAATGATATAATCAGGCAAAGTGGTGACGAAGGTCTACTCAAAGGCAACGGTTAACCAGTGAGTTTGATAACTCTGGACTGGTTCTATCTAATAATAAATGAAACGCGTCATATACTTCAGTAAATTGCGTGAAGTCAAATGAATGCTTGATTGCGTATTCTACATGATTATTTAAAACAAGCACAGGAATGACACCGCAATATCTTCATATGTTTTCGGTGAGAAGTTTTGTAAATATTGACTGATTTATTAACTGAACGTCGTAATATACCACGCTCATCGCATTCATTAAGGCTTATGTACCGAAAAGAACATCTCGTTCTGTCAAACTGATGATCCACAAGCCTAAATATTTTACTTAAACTGATCAATTTGAACATTTTCTATGATAAGTCTCTAGTATTCATAACACTTAGTAATGTATATGAGGAAATAACTCAAAGAATTTGTATTTTGAAATACATCTGGCACACAATGCAATAGCCACATTAGAAATACATTTGTGTTGGTCGTGACAGTGAGATTTTATGTGTAACGCTAGACTGGAAGAGAGCTATGGGTGTGCTTGTCGACATATCTTGGTTACGAATTCCCAAAAGATGTCTGAAAGGTGTAATGCAGAGCAGTACGAATCAGAAGCCCTTCACAATTGCAAGGTTCCATTCCTTACCTCAAATACTGCAGAAAGCAGCAGCGAGTAATCGTCAAGATATGTGGTGTTCTGAACCGGCAAGTCACACGTGCTTTTATATACTGTGATTGGCCAAGTGAAGAAATCATAATGTTGCTGACCAGAAAAAAAATCAACAGATAGATTAACCGGTTAGATGCCGCAGTCAAAGAGCACAGTGCTCTTCATAATAATGAGTATATTAGCATACGAAAATTTAAATCAATTATGTACGACTAAAGTGTCAACCTGTCATGAACACTAATAACGCGTCATATTCCGTATGAACCTATTTAAAAAATGACTTGAACAACTTCATGTGGCAGTATAGTTAAAATAGCTTGAAAACTTCGTTAAATAACCGATAAAGAAACTGTCAATCAATCAAAAACTCATCTCACGCAGCGTATTCGTGTCAAACAAAATTATGAAACATATTATAGATAAAAAGTCTTCCCCCATGGAGCTTCTAATATTGCATTCAATAAAATAATTACGGCTCCGTGTTTTCAAGATGGAGGAACATCATTAAACGCTGTCGACAGGACCAAAGCTAGGGAAAACACTCCCCAAAAAATTTGCTTTTTATGTAAAACTGCGAGAATGCTGTAGCAAAATTTCTTAGCCTCATGCTTCTAAGACCTACTCAAATGTGCAAGAGTTTGCCTGGCAATTTTCAATTTCCTACAGTATTCTAAAATATTTTTTACGCCCGCGTATTTTTCTAGGTACAGCTAGCAGAATCGTCTTCTTGGCAGCGATTTGAAAATGTGATAACTTGAGGGTCTTGACATTTTATCTGACTAAGATTTGCTATCTTGTATAAACATTTTGTGTTCAAGGTCAGTATGCCTACGCCTCTGCAAGGTGAAAGCTAGAACACTGATGTGATACACGCATAACGTTTCTTGTCTGCAGTCCCAAGACGAGTATCAGGTTTAGCCTACAACAATGCCACAGGGCAATAAAGGCCTGATTAGAAGGTAAGGTGACGATATAGTGGTCCGCATGCAAATGTTGCGAGCAGCTTTATTTACTTAATCATTCAGACTTGTATGTATTATTTGGGTATGGTGGCGTTGTGTGATCCAGTCGTTTTTTGTATCACCTATTTCTTTTAACGCGTCCAGTTCTCGACGTGCTTCGAAAATCACGTCTTAACTGGAGGTACTTACTGGTCAGCACTACATGTTCGCTCCTACAAATACAGACACTATGGTCCTGCACTCTTTCGCTAGTCTTTGCAGAAGCCCACAACTGCAATCATTTTCTACACCTCTCTGTACTGTAAGAAGTACGAAATTTAAACTGCCCCTGTTCGTCAACTACTGCCTTGACATTTACAACAATGCAAGTTCTGTAACAAAGGGTCCGGTCTCTACAGCTTAACCATTATCTTGTGTGACCGGCGTCGGGAAGACGGACGTCTTGCTCACAAAACATACCTTCCCAATTTGACGAGCATTGACGAATAATTTCAAGAGCATAAAAACAGCCGATCCACTGTGACTTGGACCCTATCTCCATCATCGACTCGCGAAGAATTCTGAAGCTGTAGTTTTCAGGCACGAGCACTCCGAACACTCTAATGAACCTTCAGTCTAAATGATATCCACTTTGAGGGTGGTGCAAGATCTTGTTTGGCAGTCATATCTTGGTGTATTGACTTTACCAATGACCAACTAGCGGCGGTACTCGCCAGCACACATGTGCGCCTCTCTAATGCGGTGTCGTCTACAACTCTTCATTCTCAATATCTGCGGGACATGCGACCACAAATCGCGTTACTGCTGTAGTTGCGAGTAGAATGAAATATTGAATGAAAAAATAAATGAAAATCTCGTACCTGGTTTGGCGCCCTTGTTCTCCATGTCAATCATATGGCCCTAAAGAAGCGATATGAACTGAAATAAGCACAATTTTAGGCTCAAAATTGAGTCAAGACATCGAAGAAGCAAGGTAACTTTAAGAGGCTTTAAACTAGCAATAAGAAAAAGGACGCCCTAAGAACACCATGTTTACAGGAACATTCAAGGCAAGAGTTAGGAGAAAACAATTGGACAGGCATAGTTATAAATATCGTGCTTTAGAAGCAGCAGACGAGTATTGTTAGTAAACTCAAAAAGCGGAACAGACTCCCTCATAGACAACTGCATCTTCCAAAAGTGTAGAATTTGAACGGGGATATGAAGAACACCTTATAGTCGAACAAAACTGAAATATTTTACGTTTGCACCATCTTGAGCAATATTTGAAGGTCGAATCCAAGTAAGCAAATAATGAAATTTGCAAAAAATTGTCTAGCACCAACTGAACCTTTAACTGCCTATTTCACCGTCAGAGAATTCCACATAACAAATTACTTCTATTTGACCCGTAATACGAACTGAATTACTCGTCTGGCAGTGTGTAGAGGTGGCACTACAGACCGACATTATATTGAATTGTGTTCATGTTAGGGTACCTGGCTGAATGGTCCCGAATATTTCCGCGAGTAATAATTCAATTTGTTTCTTGTGGGGTGAAAGCTTACTGGCCATCACCAGGCATCATTTGGCGCAAAACGTGTTTACCAATGATGGAACATTGCAGCAGAAGCAGAGGTGCGCGAGTCGTGAATTCCTGAACTGAGTGGATTACAAGTCCCATAGGACTACAAATGAAGTACTAGTCAGGTTGTTTTCGAGCAGGAAAACAACAATTTTCCAGACAGTTCTATGAGTCAACAGCATTTATTTGAAACAAAAGTGAAAACATTAACAATGAAAATTTAAAATTATCCTGAAGCAAAAAAATTCAGTTATGTGAACTGAGGCAAGCCGTAAGAGCACTGCAAGCCCACGAGATATTTTGTAAGTGTACGCTGAAATTGAGTGGCGACATCACAATTGATGTGTTGATTTGTCTTCATTCCTTCAAAATAACTGTTCCAAAAATAACCGAAACAATGGATCTCATGATGAGCATAAAGCAATTCAGTCACATTCAGTTCGGTGACTTTATAGTTTCAAATTGAAGAATCGTCATCTGTAATTAATATATTTGGGTTTCATGGTCGTGCAAAAAGTTGGGCTGCACGCATCTTGGCGAAAGACTGCATAAAACAAATAAAATTGTGCCTTCAATCTCTCAATGTTTTTTTCCATTAGGGCGTCCTTGCCGGGTCTGCTCGTTAGGAAGGTATTCGCAAAATATTCGGCATTTGCAATACGCGCATTTCATGCTAGGACCAAATCGAACAAAGCTATAATTCACTTTTTAGAGATTTTGAATATTAACAAACACCTGAAATATGTGACGATTGTGTATGACAAGGGTGCAACAGATAGAGAAACGCATGTGCATTTTTCTAAATAATAATAATAATAATAATAATAATAATAATAATAATAATAATAATAATAATAATAATAATAATAATAATAATAATAATAATAATAATAATAATAATAATAATAATAATAATAATAATAATAATAATGACATTGATATTATTATTATTAAAATATTACTAATAATAGTATTTATCACAATAATAATAATAATGATAATAATATTATTCTTAATAGAATAATAATAATACAATAGAATAATTATCAATATACTCATACTAAAAAGTAATATAATATAAATATATCTTAATTACTAATACGTCAATTTAAAATAATAGTAATTCATATGTTTCAGAACAGATTTGTCGCGTTTCGCCCGTGAATATTTTCCCCGGTCTTGGTATACATGTGTTCAAGTTGTGTGTTCTATCGAAAGAAAACAATTCAGACTACCTCATTAGTGTTTGGTATCCTCCACATGTTCTATCCGCCACGTGGTCGCCACCCACCATTGTCGCCAAATAATGTATTTCTGGAGCAGTCACACATTCGTGCAGTGACTGTAGCCGAGTCCTTGATGAACCTTCCGTAGAAAATCATGACGTCCAAGAAAGCTCGCTGTTCGGTCAGTGATACTTCGCTGAGGTGCCTCCAAGATGGGGTTTAACTTCCTAGCTGTTCTAAACATACTTTCTTCTGTAACTTTTTGCCGAAGATAAACTACGAACTAATTGAAAAAAATTGACACTTTTGATCTTTTACGGTCAAATTATGCTGTGCATTCCGTTGAAGCACCTTTTCCACGCTTTCTTGACTGTCTATGTTATGACCAAAAACGATGACGTCATCAATATAGCAGCCCGTATTTTGGAATACCTTCCAGGACTTCAATCGATTGATTGATTGGTTTGTGGGGTTTAACGTTCCAAAACTACCATATGATTATGAGATACGCCGTAGTGGAGGGCTCCGGAAATTTCGACCACCTGGGGTTCTTTAATGTGCGCCCAAATCTGAGCACACGGGCCTTTTAGGACTTCAATCATTGATTATTGAAAGATTGCAGGAGCGTTGGAGACGCCATAAGGGAAAGGCTGAAACTGACATAATTCCAAATGCGTGTTAAGATTTTAACAAATTTTAACAACGCTTTACTTTCCTCAGCAAACGGTACCTGTTGATGGGCTTGCGATAGATCTATTATAAAGAAGACCTTGCAGCCGGAAAGCGTGGAATACAAATCTTCTGGCAGTGGCAAGAGATAATGGTCCATTTTCAGCACAGGACCCGCCTTATTTTTGTAGTCGCTCTATATTCTTAATACCGTGCCACCTGTCTTTTGCAGCCAACACCAGAGGCTTCACACAGTGGCTTTTCATAGCCCAATTCAGTATTCCAGCATGCGCGACCTTGTCTAACTCCTTTGCTACTTCATGCTTGATAGCCAACGGTACTGCCCGCATTTTAGCAACACTGGTTAAACCCCCTTCTTTGCGAGAATACGACCTTCGATGTTTTAGATGCGGAAGCATCTTATACTCGCGCCATGTAGTGCGCCGTCCGCGC
This sequence comes from Rhipicephalus annulatus, assembly GCA_013436015.1. Taxonomy (NCBI): domain Eukaryota; kingdom Metazoa; phylum Arthropoda; class Arachnida; order Ixodida; family Ixodidae; genus Rhipicephalus; species Rhipicephalus annulatus. The sequence goes on along the minus strand of WOVY01007874.1, from coordinate 22,071 downwards.
CGTCCGCGCCGTCCGCACCACCTTAGTTGAGCTAATTCATTACGTCTGATACAATAATCACTCGTTCTCTGCTACTGCAATATTCACGCGTTCATCAAGTATAAGGTTATTTGTTGCACTTCAAAAGCATACATGTGTCCGAGTTAAAACGGTCAAAGTTTCACATTAAATGCACCAGGAAGGTAAAGTATTGGTACGGAAACCAGCAACACAAACATGAGCTTGTACGGTAAAGTTAGCCATTTAAAACCTACGCGAGCGTCGGTGCACACTGGACCATGCCTGTGTATTCAGGCATGTCTCTAACTCTGTTACCAGCCACTAAACTGTTTTAGCGGGACGGCTCAGTGCTCTCCCATAGTTGAGTACGAAGTACTCAAAATCGTTCAACATATTAGATGCGGAAGCATCTTATACTCGCGCCTTGTAGTGCGCCGTCCGCGCCGTCCGCACCGCTTCTCGAACATTCGACAGCTGACGCGCGCGCATGCGCCGTCGCGCCGTCGCCCACCATCTGTGCCGCGCGCGCTTCTCCTTCGAGAACATTCGACAGCTGACAGCGCATGCGCCGTCGCGCCGTCGCTCTGTGCCGCACGCGCGCTTCTCCTTCGAGAACATTCGACAGCTGACAGCGCATGCACCGTCGCGCTGTATATATACTCAAGGTCGGCGCTCGCTCGCTCAGTTGCCGCTCGTCCGTTGGTTCGTCGCAATAAATAAAACACGGCCCTTTCGCATACGTGCCGTACGTGTTCACTCATTTAACACCCCATTTCACAACCACGTTAACCAATTTAGCCATCGACCCAAGTAAGTCGCAATTTAACACCCGTTAACCAATTACATGCTTCCGCATCCTCCTCAGTGTTCCCCCGAGGGAAGCTGCGGGCAATTTTTTTGACGATGCCTGGGGCGCCCTTGAATACCTCAGAAAACTCATTCTGTTGAGAATCTACCCTCAGCTCGGCTGGTGTGTCCGCAGGCAGGCTGTATATTGCTCTCCAGTTTATTTATAGTTTTCCATCCAGTGTCTTTGCAAAAGGGCTGACATTGTCGTTACGTTCTCTTTCACGACCAATGCAGGTAAAGTGGTCTTGTTAACTTCATGGTCTACGGAGACGTTTGCTTTTCCGAATATTTGGGGCTGTTTTCTTGTGTATTTGCGCAATGAGATGTTTGTTTTTACGCTCTTGAAATGCAGAAAATACCACCAAACATATGATCTGGTGTGATTGTGACTACCACTCCTGTGTCGATTATCATCGACACAGCCTTCTCTTCAATGTCAGGCATTACGCTTTAGCAACTGGCAATTGTACCCTATGAAAACACTGTTTGATGGCTGAAGTCTTGAGATTGATCGCGCATGATGTCCACATGTTCGATAACCTTCATTTTGGTAGAAATTTGGTGAATGGCTGGCAAATGGCAACGTTTGTTATTTTTTGCAGGTGTGGTTTTGATATCAACATTATTCTGCCTTATTATTCTTTCCGGTATGCCAAAAAGCACTGTGTCGCTCGTTATCATGCCCATCTTTAGAGCATAAAGCTGGCATTGGTCTGGTTTCTTTATCACAGTCGCAGTTTCTGCGAATGTTGTTGTCTCGACGTCAGCGCAATCAGTCTCGCATTTCAGTTAGCTGCGGCGGCTGCATTTCCGATGGAGGCGGAAATGTTGTAGGCCCGTGTGCTCAGATTTGGGGGCACGTTAAGAACCCCAGGTGGTCAAAATTTCCGGAGCCCTCCACTATGGCGTCTCTCATAATCATATGGTGGTTTTGGGACGTTAAACCCCATATATCATCATCATCATCATTTCAGTTACTAATGCCTCTGTTCAGGAATACATATCAACTGTCAAACAAACGTGAAGCATACCCCACGTACCACGGCCCGCGGTATGCGTGTATGAGACGCAGGGCAACGGAGTAAAAGGTTTCAAGCCCTACATTAAGGAATTTTCTCGTTATTTAAAAGATGACAACAGTCATATTCCACAGACTTTCTTATCCTCCTGTACAAATTCTTATCTACAATAAAATGAAAAGACGTAGGCCGCTACATTATTAGGTAGGCGCATAGAAACGCTCAAAGTGCCTCAATTCGCTAAGAAATGCCTCGCAATTAAAGTGTCGAATACACTATGGTGTGCCATTGTGCACCATTGCAACAAAAAAGTCAGCCTATTTTTCTTATCTTTCGAAGTATGCCTGCCTAAGTTTTGTGTTCCATGTTCCATAATAGAAAAAAAACAGTGTTAGATCTAGTTTTGCTTCAATTTAAAAGACGAACACAGCAATATATGTTTATTTACTTTGACCAAGGCTTACGTGGAAGTACTCCACTTCCTATAAATACTGCTTTTCAGAAATATCGTTAAACAAATTGTTATCTGATGTGATTTCTGCCGTGATGGTTATCGCGCTAAATTGCTCGGCTATTGTTCAATCAATCGTGTGAAACTCCAACGTTATTTTATTTGATTTGTTTGAATCGCCCGGTGGCTACATGAATAATGGCGCTAGTTAGGTACCCTGAATAACATACAAAGACAAAAGTAAGCTTTACAGTTGGTGATATGGTAAGTGATTGAGTTCTTGAATTCTCAGGCTGACTTCTTCAAAGATTTAAAGCGGTAGTGTTGCCTTCACGCTCCCATAAACTGCCTTGATGTTCTCAGTCGACTGCATTCTTGCTCCTGCAAATTAATTATTATACTTTTCTCGTGGCATTGCACTAACTTTGAGATTTCCTCGACTATGATCGCTGAACGATCTCATGTGGCAACGTCAACACGATAGCCCATGTGACCACGTCATCATGAGACGTGACCAATTTCTGTGACCATTGTCGCCATTTCGACGTCATGGTGTGAGATCATATTTTGACATAATTGACGACACAAGTTCTTTTGGCATTCCATCTAGGCACCGTGTTCAGCGGGTCACTTCAGAAGTTTTCCTGGCATTCTATCTACACAACGTTCATGCTATGAGCCACTTGAGCCTTTCCCCAAGTAAATATAAACTCAGTGTTCAAAACTTCTCCCTAATGGCAAACGTCATGATTACTTTTACTTCATTATATTCCCCATTTTCATTAGAAAGACCAGTCACGCAGAGAGAACATCTACGTAATAACATTTTTTTCAGGCATTCAAATAAGGCGATCTAGCCCCGCCGTAGTGGTCTAGTGGCTGAGGTACTCGGCTGCTGACCCGCAGGTTGCGGGTTCGAATTCCGGCTGCGGCGGCTGCATTTCCGATGGAGGCGGAAATGTTGTAGGCCCGTGTACTCAGATTTGGGTGCACCTTAAAGAACCACAGGTGGTCAAAATTTCTGGAGCCCTCCACTACGGCGTCTCTCATAATCAAATGGTGGTTTTGGGATGTTAAACCCCACAAATCAATCAATCAAATGATATCCGAACAGCGAAGCGCGTGTCTCAAGCATTAGAAACAGTATAGTGTTCACCGTCCAGTCATCAGCATTGACAGGCGTGCACATCGGGTTTGGTAGCACTGCGCGATCCCCCTACAGTGCGTTATCCCTGTTTCTGCTCTAGTTTTCGTATGGTGGTAATGGTGGCCATCGTGGGCGTGCCAAACGCTTTGGATCGTATCACTCGCAATTCCTTGCTTTTACTCAGCGTCGCAGTGCAATCAGTGACTTGGCACGACAAAACAAGAAGAGAAATATAATAGGTTTGCGGTTGATTTTCAAACGATCGTCGCATCTCGTTCACCAGCGCTGCTTCACCTGCACCCTTCTTTCAGAGACCGACCCGAAAACGCGTCACTTTACCTGGAAATGCCGAGCGTTTCTTCGGAACAGAGAGCGCAAATTGTTTCGCTTTACCGGCGCGAAGTGAAATAGCGTGAAATTGTCAGCATTATGAACCAACTTTTGTCTACTATAAATACAATTAGCCAGGAATTTCATGATTATGGACTCAGTGCTGGCAAACCATGCTAAAATACTCGCCTTCAGCTGCAGTATTTTAACCTCTGCTTTTTTATTTTGTTCCTTTCAAATACCACACCTGGAACACAAGCAGAAATATTGCATTAAAGGGGGATTGCGCAGTGCTGCCACACCGGGTGTGCGGGCCTGTCTGTGCCATTGACTGGTCGACGACATGCACTATGCCATTGATAAGGCTTGTGCTCCGCTGTTCGCGTTTCATTTGATGCCGATAGTACAGGTACGCTACGAATTAAGTTATTGTAGTAGGCAAGTGTTTCACAAGAAACTGTTTGATTAGTTGTGTCATTTTGTTTTACATCGTTTAAACTAGTGTTTCAAGGTTTTCATATCCAAGTAGGATGTATTACTCGTAGAATGCTGAACAGTGTTTGCTAAAACACATAAAAGGTTTCAATCGGGAGGAGTACTTTGTTCGGTATTTAGATTACGATTTTTCTGGTGGCTCAATGCGAGGGTATACAGAGTTCAAAAAATTTCTCAGTTTACTATATTGATAATTGCATGTTGTACTCTAACATATTTATAGCACCACATGTCAGGCCCTTATAATGCCCTGCATTTTGAATGTTCCTAATGAGATTAATGAGACGTATATACACATACATATCAAATTACAATACGGTTGAGTTCTCTCTATTGTTCTCCCAACCACATTATTATATATAGGCCGATTATCATGTTTTGATTACGCAAATAACACGCTAGAAATGGGAATTGCTCCCAGCGGTTGAATATACAAGCTTCTGACATAACCATTTAGCACTAATTAACTGGTTATTACATCCTGTCTACCAGATCGATGTCAGAAAGAGCAATTCTATAGCAGCTGCCCCGCAATACTGATGAATCGCTACATGCCTCTGGATCATCCCTCTCCTTTACCAATCATTTGATAGTTTGATTACGGGACCTTAGTTGAGCTACAAGAAAGCTGTTGTTTTGAATCTTCTGGCATAAAGAGACCATACCGTCATGGGTATTTGATGATTGGCTTTGTGACTAAAAACTGAGCGATTTCAAGCTTAGCACGTCTATCAAATCTCCTATTTTAATAGGGACGCAGTGTTTTTTCCAGATTTCTTGATATTCAAGTACTTTGTTGTCTTTCTTTTTGTTAGATGGCTGCACCGCTGAGTGCAAAGAATGAATCTCTTCTATTTGTCCAAAGTTCACGCCAGTTATTCAACAGTGTTTCACCACCAATGTTACATTCTTCTGCATTTACCAATTTTATCAGTATCTTGAAGCTTCCATCCCACTATTTTTGCTCTGTTACATACGTTTTATGAAAATGATGACACTCGATAATTATGCCTCAACATCGCGAAAACTTGCGAACAGCGTGAATTGACTGGTTCGCACGAAACTGCATGTTACTTTAGCTCGTGGCTTCCTGAAAATCACGGTCAATTGCTGACATCAGGTAGCAAGCAGTCATTGTACTTACGCCAACCACTCAAAAAGAAACTTCAATTTTAAGACAAGTTTTTAGTAAGATATTATAATAAAAGTAACAGACAAACTATTGCTCGAAAAGTATATATCACTTTATCAAAAGTGATTCGAGAAATGTATGGAATAAAAAGCGGACAAAATAGCTACTAAATAGCTACAAATAGCTACTAGAACATGCGGCCTTCCAATAATTCATCCAAAGCTATACCACTCAGCCACAGTGGCGGTCATGGCCCTTCTACTTTATAGGGTATTTTTCGGCATTTAAACGTGGAACCGTCAGGTAGCACCATCTGCTGCCATACCGGGATGTGTAGAACACCATTTTGACTTCTGTTTGCTGACATGCAGTACGTGTAATATTACGAAAGAATGGCTGACCAATAATCTCTTTGCATACCACCTCTATGCATCAAGCCTGCCAGAACGAGGCCTTCGCTATGAATTCGCAAAACCCTGACTTACCGGCTCGTTTTCTTTGTTAGACCCAATGTAATGAGGACAGAGCATCCACTAGTGCCAAGGACAGAACGCGTGGCATGACCACCACCACTGCTAAGTAGCAGAGACTTGAAGTGTTGCCCGAAGGTCGCAGGTTCTGATACTGGCTGTTGCCCGTGATCTCCTCATCCACTTTTCTTTGGAGACGTTTACAATAGAATTACCTGTAGAACATCTCGTATACTTCCCGTGGCATTATTGTGTAATTATTTTAATTATTTCTGTGTATAACACGCTGTGGTAGTGCCCGGCACAGTACAGACACACTAACACCAAGATTCTTTCATCGAAGCTTCATGAGGCCCTGCGGAGCCTTGCTATTTACGACCAAACCTGGGTGACCCAGCAGGCCCGGGAGGTGGCGTCGAGGCAAGAACTTGACGTCTCCTCATGGAAGGCTTAGGCCCCTAAAACTGTTGGTTTCTTATATTAAAGTTTATTGCTCTTCCTCCTCCAACAAATGACAATATTTTAAATATATACGTACTCACTTTCTTTATTGATCAAAGCTACTGTTCCGCCCCGCTGTGGTGGTCTAGTGGCTAAGGTACTCGGCTGCTGACCTGCAGGGCGCGGGTTTGAATCCCGGCTGCGGCGGCTGCATTTTCGATGGAGGCGGAAATGTTGTAGGCCCGTGTGCTCAGATTTGGGTGCACGTTAAAGAACCCCAGGTGGTCTAAATTTTCCGGAGCCCTCCACTACGGCGTCTCTCATAATCATATAGTGGTTTTGGGACGTTAACCCCCATATCAATCTATCAATCAATGCTACTGTTCCGTAGATATGCGCAGCTGGTGAGTTAGGCTGGCTGATATAAGCAAGACTTGTGCTGGTGGCTGATCTTTCGTCGATCTCTCACAGAGGCTCCCGGTGTTCCTGCTGTGATGTTCGTCTTTGATCATCCCAAAAGCGAGAAGGTACATCAGATTTTATACGCGTGGCCTCAAAGGCTACAGTCTTATCGTTGGAGGTTGCGTAGTTCCTTAATAATGTTCCTGGACTCGGATGTCAACCAGCCCGGTGGGGATAAGGGCTATCTAGCACAGCCAGCATCAATAAAGGTTTTTTCTCCCTCCTACCTTGCCATGGAGGAAGAAGGAGGTGGCTAGCCCACAAAAAAGTCACCGTGTTGAAAGATGCCGATATGCTTGAAGAGAGGGTTCAGAAGTTGTTGGAACTTGGGTCGAAGTTTTGTTTCGAGGCCCGCCTGAAAACAGCTGAGGCTTGAAAAAGAGAGGAATGGTGGTGGATTGAGTACCGGAAGAGGAGAAGGCTCGTTGAATTTCTATGTGCGCAGGGGTCATTGCAACTGCAAGGCACACACCGCAAATGCTTGCACGAGAGTTCGTGACGTACACACGCGGCCATGTCGACTATTTCGTCGAGACGAAGGTCAGGCTTCTGGTGGCAGATAAGTAAAGAACCTCCACTTTTCTACCGGAAGGGCTGTTCCAGGCGAAAGCGGAAGAAGCGGTAAAAAAGCACCTCAGGGCATTTGACGAAAGTCCATGGATGTTAAGAAAAGTGGTTAGTGCTTTTGCAAGAGCTGAAACTTGATAGCCTGTGCTTAGCGGTGAAAAAAGTGAAATGCACGATGCGAAAAATGTATTTAACCGTGAAGACGCACAAAGCTGATAACCCTTTTCGCTTTATTGTTTCTAAGCATGGGACTTGGCAGTGCGAGGAGTCAGAATTTTCTTTGAAGCATCTGACGTCTCTCTGTGTGCTGGACCTTTTCCGAGTGAAGAATTCAAAGGAAGCGGCAAGGTTTCTGATGAAAGGTTCTATAAAAATAGTTTCAGGGTTCAGAGTTGATGTGGAAAACCTCTTCTACTCATTTCCACAGGACTGACGTCTAGTGTACATCAGGAATTGCATTCAAGAAAATAATGACGTAATAAGTACTCAGGACAGGTGGCCGCATCTACTAGTTCCTTCCTTGATCTCCTGTCGATGTACCTGGGGTCAACGCTATTGGTTGGAATGGGTGCTTTTACACTCGGAGGTCGAGGGTCTGCATTGGGTTGAGGCTCGCGCCAGTTTTGAGTGAAATTTTTTTGAGTGTGTAGACCGTCGTCTAGAGACCGCATTAGACTCAGCCGTGGTGAAATCCTTCAGATACGTGGACGAATACGTGTTTTTTGTTGAGGAATGTCGTTGTTTATGTACTAGGATATATGTTTTGAAGGTTTTCAATGAGTTGGGGTTGGGACTCTAAATTTTTTTGCTGAGGTGTCCGACAAGCGCTGCATACAATTCTTAGATTTGAGCAAATCTTTTGGTGGAAGCCACGTATGTTGGATGTACACCCCCGGTAGAGTCTAACTTATTCATATATATACAATATATATATTAGGTGTAAGATTCAAGAAAATACCCTTGGCTGTTTTTTGTGAACACTCCTCTACTACACCCAATTACTACAAATGGGTGTACAGAGGGTGAGTTACCGTAAATTACACATTTTCGCATAATTTCGGCATAAAAATAGGTTGTGAGATGAGTTATATTTTGAAAATTCCCCTTAAAACTGAAATAATTTGCATGGAATTTGCTTTCAATTTGGATGCTCCTCCTGCATCACTTAGTTATAATCATGCTTTTTTATTTCAGTTTTTTCATCAAGAAGTGAATGTGCCGGGTGGCTCCGCGTGATAGCGCTGGCTTGCAGTTGATATCAACTGAATATATCAACTGAAGGACGTTTCTAGCTACGATGTTAATTTCAAGATTCCACACTGGAAAATGCCGCGCAAATACACATGCGCTCATTTGCGAGAAAAGGAATAAAACAACAGCGTGAGATCTCCGCAGAAATACTATATGACGTCAAAGTTATGAATCTCATGTCCTCCTTTTCATGCATATCAGATACAAGGTATCATGTCTACTAAACAAGTGCTATTGCAGTTATGTTAAATTGTGAATGAAATCACGCACTGTCGCAAACTGCTGCCTGGGTGATGCAGCCTAGTGAGGCCCCTTTGGGCCTTTTTGCTGCGTCTTTTTAAGACAATTGTAAATTGTCTTGAAAAAAATCGGAAAATTAAAAAAGAAACTGGTGTTCGCCGAAGAAATTTCCCCAAAGCTTCTTTTAATTTAGTTTGCCCTCTTCACTAACCCCTTCACAGACGTAAATACTAGCTCCTTCAATGTTCCTACCGTCGTTTTAAAATGGTATACAACCGTGAGGTACAAGATTGGTACAAAATCACAAGGCACTATTGAACGCTGCGGCACGTTCACGAGAACTGAGGCAAAAAATTTTGCCGTTGCGCAGCTCGCGCCTCCTCTGCAGGAGCAAGATGCATGTGTACAAAAAATAGTGTCACTACTTGCTTAGAATAAAAGTTTCAGCAAGAATCTGAAAATTTCGTGGTGTCCTCCCTCAGAAAAAGCTGTAGGAGGACACCAGATCAACCGGTCAACACCTATATCTGAGGGAAGTTTCAAACGAATTGGAATTGGCGAATCTTCAAAAATTTCGAATAACGAATAGAAAATTGATGTCTTATCATCGGTATCTGAATCGAACAATGCACAATGAAAGTACAAAATATTTTTTTCTGTCTGAAGATGAACAATTTCCCCGAAAAAAGAATTTCAATGGAATGAAACGTTAAAATTTACAGGAACAATAACCTCAGAAATGCGCGTTGGAAAAAAAACATTCGTGCCCTGCCGTGGTGCTCTAGTGGGTAAGGTAGTCGGCTCCTGACCCGCAGGTCGCGGGATTGAATCCTGGCTGCAGCAGCAGCAATTTCCGTTGGAGGTGGAAAAGTTGTAAGCCAGTGTGCTCAGATTTCAGTGCAAGTTAAAGAACCGCAGGTGGTCGAATTTCTAGAGCGCTCCACTACGGCGTCTCTACTTTCATATGGTGGTTTTGGGACGTTAAACCCCATGTATAATATCAAGAAAAATTTTTTCTTAATAACAAAGGAAATGTTGAGATAATAGAGCCCAAGATATTGTGTCACTATCGACGCTATATTATTCTCAGAATAAAGGTTTCACTTTTATCACAAAGGGGTGGTGCCACACAAATTTGTGGCACACGTGCTTCTCGCCCTAAGCGTTTCTTTCAGCTCCAGGAAGTATGATACATGCACCAACATTCGTTTATTTTCGCTAAATAATTTATTACTTCTCTACTTATGTGGACCATTTTCGGTGTCGGTTTCGCGGCGGCTTGTTGGACATAGGAGACTGATAACGTGACCACACTAGACTGTGACGCACATCGTGCTGAGTTTCGTCTGCTCTCATACACACGTGCCACACAAGCGCCATCAAAACAAACGCGCTGAAAGTCGCACTGGTCACCTGCAGCAGCATCTAGGCAGTCACAAGGCGAAAGGCAGCCAGAAGAAAACAAAGAACTTATATTGCCACCTAGAGTTGTGAGGCCGGCAAGCCCTAGCGAGCCGAAAAGGGCAAGGAGAACGAAGAAGAAGTGTGGTTAGCGCCTCGTTTTCGAAGATACACGCTCGTGTCTTTCTGCCCCGCTGTTTCCTGTCCCTTCTCTACGGCTCTTGGTACGTGACAAACTGGTGGAAGTGCTGGGTGATCTATGCACCGTACCCCTCCACATACCAGGAACACAAGCGTCGTACCGGTGGTCACTCCTGTGCCTCGCGCCAGCAGAAGGATCCGAGGGCAATCCCCTGAGTTTTGGACTGCTCGCAAACAACATGGCAGCTCCGACCAGCCATGCCGACACCAACCCAACCGGTACGAACGGCACAACGCCGCTCCATTGCACCTTACTCACACCGCGAACGCCAAATCCTTTTCATGGCACTGCACTTGAGGATGTGGAAGATTGGCTTGTCCATTACGAGTTCGTTGCCGTGCACAACCAGTGGGACGACGCAGACAAACTGCCGGCACGTCTATTTCAGTCTTTTGGACGGCACACGTGTCTGGTACGAGAACCAGGCAGGTATTCTTACATCATGGGAAGACTTCAAACGCCGACTTCTTGCAACATATGCAAGCCCTGACCGTCGGGAGAGAGCTGAGCGCGATCTGCAGTCCCGCATACAACTACCAAATGAAGGGGTTGCGATGTATGTCGAGGAAATGACGCGCCTCTTCCACCGAGCTGACCCCGGCATGCCAGAAGAAAAGAAGGTACGGTACCTCATGCGCGGGGTGAAAGAGCAACTTTTCGGTGGGCTTGTACGCAGTCCACCCAGACTGTGTCAGACTTCCTCACGGAAGCTGTCACCATCGAAAGCACCCTTAGGCACCGTGCCCCGTCATACGAGCGGCACGTCAATGCTTCAACTACGGACTACTTTGGAGCTTTCGGTGGCCAAATGGGTTTTTCCGAGAGCTCATACGTTCAGTCATCCGCGAAGAACTCCAGAAGCTGTCAGTGCCCTCGCAGCCCCCTACCTCTTCGTTCTCCAGCGTTGTCCGAGATGAAGTCCAGCATGCTTTAAGAGAACCATCTTGCATGCGGGATTATCAACCACCCGGTGACTTCCCCCGCATGTCGTATGCTCAAGCTTTGCAGCAACCTGTAACACCCGCAATCCCGCATCCCACCGTGGCCCCAGCCATGCTGCAGACGGTCCAAGCGGCGCCATATTACCGCGCACCTCGCCCGATCCCGCGAAAATCAGACGTCTGGCGTGCGCCTGATTGACGTCCTCTCTGCTTCCACTGTGGCGAAGCTGGGCATCTTACCGACACTGTTCTTACCGGCAACTTGGACTACGCGGATTTTCGACGAACTCACCACCACCCAGGTTTGGTCAGTGGCCCCTGATATTGAAGAGTATGTGGCTCAACAGCGCGGAACTTCGTCATCCTTTCACCAGTCACGCTCCCCGTCGCCGCGGCGATTTTCTCCTAATCGCCGCACCTATTCGAGGGTGGCGCAGGGTCGGTCTCCCAGTCCGCGCCGGGAAAACTAACCACAGCGACCTTCGGGGGCGAGGGCCGCTCATACTGGACAAGCTCAAGGCCTCCTACCGACGCTTCCGCAAACTGAAGATTCCCCGACGACGACGACACCAGCTGGTTCCGAAAAGGTTTCATTAGATATTCCAGTGCTGCTCGACGGTCGCAAAGTCACTGCTTTAGTTGACACGGGTGCGGATTTTTTCTATAATAAGTGAAAAACAGGCTGCTCTTCTAAAGAAAGTGACGATGCCTTGGAACCTCAAGCCAATTCGTACTGCTGGCGGGCACATCGTCATGCCACTCGGCGTTTGCACAGCACGAATACAGATTCGTGGTTCAAACTTTGTTATCAGCTTGAGCGTTCTCCGTCAGTGTTCTCGAGACCTGATCATTGGCATGGACTTCCTGAGGGAGCACGGTGCTATCATCGACATTCGACAACGCCTCGTCACGTTCTCAAACAAAAGCGCCACACCAGAGCATCATCCCGACCACGATCGAGTATGTCTGCGGGTAACTGACGATGCTGTGACAATACCACCGCGCTCAAGTGTTATGGTTCAAGTGGCTGGTAACAAATCAGCACACGGTGAAATGGTGGCGGAGAGCAATCGATCCCTGCTCTTTTCCCAAAGTGTCTGCGTAGCACGAAGCCTAGTAGACCTTCAGGATTGCCATTAGAGGTTACTTGTTACGAACTTCAGCTACGAGCGCCGACACCTTTTCCCTGGTACTGTCATCGCCTATGCCTACCCAGTAACTAATGTGACTGAGTGTTTTGCTTCCGAGGCAACCGATTATACCGAAGCACCTCTCCGGGGCGTCGACATAAATCCAGCGCTTTCTGACGAAAACAAACGAAGGCTTAACGACCTGTTGATAGAATTCCACGCCTGTTTTGCACGTTCATCGAGAATCCGCCAAGCAATCGATTACCAAACACCGTATTATCACCTACGGCGACGCGCACCCTATACGGCAACAGCCTTACCGCGTTTCACCAACCGAACGAGCCGCGATTCAAAAGCAAGTGAAGGAAATGCTTCAAGACGGTGTAATACAGCCATCAAGTAGCCCTTGGTCATCGCCAGTGGTCCTTGTAAAGAAGAAGGATGGTACACTTCGCTTTTGTGTCGATTATAGGAGCTGAATAACGTCACAAAGAAAGACGTGTACCCGTTTCCTCGAGTGGACGATTCTCTTGACAGGCTGAGGCGAGCAAAGTACTTTTCCTCAATCGACCTCAAAAGTGGTTATTGGCAAATTGAAGTCGATGAACGTGACCGCGAAAAAAACGGCTTTTGTAACTCCTGACGGCCTGTATGAGTTCCGAGTGCTCCCATTCGGCCTCTGTTCCGCTCCGGCCACATTCCAACGAATGATGGATACCGTTCTCGCTGACCTCAAGTGGAAAAGTTGCCTCGTCTATCTAGATGATGTCGTTGTCTTTTCAAAAACGTTTGACGAGCAACCTTCATCGCCTTCGGAGTGTTTTTAAAGCCATACGATCCGCTGACCTTACCCTCAAGCCAGAGAAGTGCCATTTCGGCTACAATGAGCTGAAGTTCCTCGGTCACGTTGTGAGCGCTGCAGGCGTTCGGCTCGATCCCGAGAAGACTGCCGCTGTGGCCTCTTTTCCAGCTCCGACAGACAAAAAAAGTCTTCGGCGATTTCTGGTGCTCTGCGCCTACTATCGCCGTTTTATGAAAACTTCTCTAAGGTTGCGGAGCCTCTAATTCAGACTTACGCGTGACGACACCCCATTTCAGTGGACCGACGAACAAGCGACTGCCTTTGCGGAACTGCAACATCGATTGTGTTCCCCTCCTTTACTCGGTCATTTCGATGAGGACGCTGACACAGAGGTGCGCACTGACGCAAGCAACATTGGTCTCGGAGCTATCCTGCTGCAAACACAAGATGGGATTGAACGTGTGATTGCCTACGCGAGCCGCACTCTATCACGTGCCGAAATGAACTATTCAACGTCAGAGAAGGAATGTCTCGCGGTAATATGGGCGATTACAAAGTTCAGGCCTTATCTATATGGGCGCCCATTCAAAGTTGTGAGTGATCATCACGCTTTATGTTGGTTGGCTAACCTCCGAGACCCCTCTGGGCGATTAGCACGATGGAGTCTGCGACTTCAGGAGTTCGATATCACCATTGTATACAAGTCTGGTAGAAAGCATGAAGACGCCGACACGCTATCACGAGCACCTCTGGAGTCCGACCATACAGCTGTAGAAGACGACAGCACCTTCCTGGGGACTCTCAGTGGGGCGGACCTCCTCAGTAAGCAACGAGCGGACCCCGAGTTAAGACCCATCATCGATCATTTAGAAGGCAGCACCGCCCTCTGTTCCTCGTCCCCTTTCCCGTACGTTGCCGTCATTTTGCTTACGACACGACATATTATACAAGAAAAACACTGGTGTTGGCAGCAGATCTTATCTTCTAGTCGTCCCTCATGACCTTCGTGATGACATCCTATTAGCCTGCCACGATGAGCCGACATCCGGCCACCTGGGATACTCACGGACACTCGACCGGGTTTGAAAGCTATATTTCTGGCCAAAACTCGCAGCTTGTGTCAAACGCTACGTGAAAGGATGCCGCGAATGTCAGCGTCACAAGTTCACCACCTGTGAAGCCTGCAGGCCTCTTACAACCCATTGATCTAACCGCGTACGCCGTTTGACCAAGTTGGGATGGACCTTCTTGTACCGTTTCCTATGTCTCACTCCGGAAACAAGTGGATCATCGTCGCAACTGATTACTTGATGCGTTGTGCTGAAACGAAGCCATTGCCACGCGGTACAGCAACTGAAGTCGCCCAGTTTTCTCATGCACCACATTGTGCTTCGTCACGGTGCCCCGTCATTCATCATCACTGACCGAGGGACAGCGTTTACGGGCGAAACTGTTGGACGACATCTTCAAGCTCAGTTACACGAACCACCGCAAGACAACCGCATACCACCCCCAGAGTAACGGCTTAACAGAAAGGCTGAACAAAACGCTGGCGGACATAATTTCTATGTACGTGGATGTGCAGCATAAAACGTGGGACGAAATCCTGCCATATACGTAACGTTTGCGTACAACACCGCAACCCAGGAAACGACAAGGTTCGCACCCTTCCGCCTCGTTTACGGTAGAGACGTGCAAACCATGCTAGACGCTATGATTCCTTGTGACATCGACCAGCACGAGCTACTAACTCCCGATGTCGACGATTACATTCAGCGTGCAGAGGAAGCACGTCAATTAGCTCGCGTGCACATAAGATCGCAGCAATGTGAAGACGCCCGAAGGTACAATATCCACCACCGACAAGTCTCTACCAACCTGGCGACCAAGTGTGGGTTTGGACTCCTGTTAGACGGCGAGGTCTGAGCGAAAAACTCCTGAGCAAGTACTTCGGACCCTACAAAGTATTACGGCGGTTGAACGAGGTCAATTATGAAGTTATTCCAGACGGAGGCTCGGCAACGACACAGCGCCACTCACCACGAACAGAGATTGTGCATGTCGTCCGCCTAAAACCTTATATTACGCGGTGATACTCGTCTTATTATGCCCGGGCAGCAAACATTTTCGTTTTTTTTTACATTGCCCGTTGGGTCTCGAACGAACTGTGAACTCTGTTAATGGTTTTTTTTTCTCTATGACCAACCTCAATTTTTTTTGCACCTGCATATGCCCCTGTGCACTATAGCTACCGTTTCTCTTTTTTTCCCCTTACCGACCCTGCTGTCCCCTTGTGTATGAGCATCGGGTCGATGCTCTAATGGGAGGGGGAATAATGCCACCTAGAGTTGTGAGCCGGCAAGCCCTAGCGAGCCGAAAAGGGCAAGGAGAACGAAAGAAGAAGTGTGGTTAGCGCCTCGTTTCGAAGATACACCGCTCGTGTCTTTCTGCCCCCGCTGTTCCTGTCCCTTCTCTACGGCTCTTGGTACGTGACAATATTTACAACTTATGTACAGAACGTGGACGAGAACCCGTCTGACGCTAGATGCACTGGCCTTTTATAGGCAACGTCCCGCTGACCAGAGGGAGCTGCGTTGCTGGCACTAGCCGAACTCAAGTTCACTGACGTTAGCCCTTCGGGGCACGCAGAGAAAACAGATGCGTGCACGCGTCTCCGTGTATCCCTGCTGCAATCCTACCAATCACGAGTGCAGCGAGACGCTGGCACCGAGTTTCACTTTGACTTACCCGAAATTATTGCGTTTTTAATACGCTAGGCATTGCGTTCTGGTGCTGCAGTCACACTGAAAAACTCGACTGCACAGTACCGAGACGCTGAAGGAGAAACGGGCAGCCGCGCTGTTGAACGCACGCAGCGTCTCTGACGGACGCCTTCATTGTTCGTGAAGGACGCGTCGACTGTGTCTTTGAAAGCACCCAGTGCCCTTTACGGACGCACACAGTGTCCGTAAAGTAGCCAATATTTTCATCAATATTTTATAGTCAACATTAGTTAGGGGGTATTTGGTCTATATGCAGTAACACTTCTTAACTTCGTGGGATCTTCTGTTTTAGGAATTAAGACCGTATGGGCAGACAAGAACGATGGCGGAAGTTGTTTACATTCAAAAGCCTCGTTAAATACCTCCCTCAAAATAGGTGTGAAATTACGTGTTAGAATGCCTTGGTATACTGCAGCATTCAGGCCATCAGGTCCTGGAGACGTACCATTGTTTACCTTAACAACTGATTTTTCAACTTCTCGATCTGTTATAGGCAATTCTAAAATTTTCTTCTTTTCTTCATCAAGTCTTGGCATTATTGAAATGAAAGCCACTATTAAAACGATCTGCGTGTATATTGGTTGGTGTGAATAAGTCTTGTAATATTCGAAAACGCATCGGCTACTGCTTCTTTCGTACCTTGTTCCTTATTCTATTTCTCTTATTTCACTTTTTCAGGCAAGTCTGTTCTCAGCTACAAAAGCTCGTTTTGTTGGCATTTATTCCGCTACCAGTTTTCTGCTCGAGCTCGAATCAATGCTCTGCGATAACTTTCTTGGTCTACCAACTCTAGCTTTTGTTCAGTTCATTTTATCTCCCCTGAAAATATTCCGGCCTGAGTACATTCGTCCGCTACTAACTGTTGCTAGATTTCACGCAAGCGCACTTCAAGTTCTTTTTCAGCAGGTCTCAGAATACTGGCTTGCTCAAATGCTTTCAGTTTAATGGTCTGTTTAAATAGTTCCCACTTATGTCCCCAGGATTCTATTGTTCTATTTGCTAAGTCTTCTATGCCCTCTAAAAATGCGATTAAACTCTTCATCATTTAATAGCTTCACATTAATTCCAGAGGTCCCAAGAGAACTGTTTGTTATTCTTTTTATGTTTACCCCCTGAGAATGAAACCAAACAATGATCACTAAACGTAACAGGTGTAACTCTGTAATCATGGCACGAAGGAATGATTTCGGAAGACACGTATACTCTGTCAAGTCCAGCATGGCTTGAACGATGAAAGCGGGTAAACGTAACCCCTTTTTCCTCTGCAAAGCTATTCACCCATGTCCTCTAGGTAAGCCTTCGCCACCATATCTATTAGAACGGCCGTGCTTGAAACTCTGTATGGCCTGAAACTTGACTTACCTATACTCAAACAAACGCAGTTGAAATCCGCGGCCAAAATTAGTTTACGTTCACATTTCAATACACATCAAGTTTTTCAAAAAACTCTTTTCGATCTTGAATCAAAGTGGGTGCGTACACACAAATTACTCTTCATTTTTATTCTTGGTAAGGAGAAATCACATATAATTAAACGACCCGCCTCGCAGGTAGTTACGGACTTCACTTTCGCATTGAGGCTCTGCCGAATTCACAAGAGGCACCCCGCAGGTGTACCCACCACGTGACAAACGCACACATCGAACAGTCTCGTAAAAGGCAGTACCATTCGCTCAGCGTGCTCTTAACTCTCTACTTAAGTTTCCGTACACTGACCATATGTAGACATTGTTCTATAATCAGGCGGTAAAGCTGGTTTGGCCGCCGTTTGGCAGAAAGCCCACGTTTATTAGCGTCGCAATGTAATCGTCGCCATCGTGATGAGAAGGCCGAGTGAACGACGCTTACCTTAGCAACACCTAACCCACTGTCCGGCCGACGCTCAAGGCGTCGTCCCATAACCGCCGCGTGAAAGCGACGACGACGCAGGCGGCCAGCACCCCGAGACTTTTTGGAGCCAGCCACTCGCCACTGCCCTTGATCTTCCTGGGTAGGACGCCTGCTGTGACGCCGCGTTTTCCTCATTGAGGCGTCGCTTTACTGGCGTAGTTTCGACTGTATCCACGTCCGAAGTAGCGTCGGGGCCGATGACTGGTTCAGGCTTGTGGTGGGTTTCTGTCCGAGTCGAACGCCGTTGCGTTGGAGTGTCCATAACCGTATTTTCATCTGTGTCTTGCTTAGGTGTCTCTCCTCACTGGTCGCCACTGCATGAGATGCCTCTACCGCTGACTCCGACGCTGCGGCCATCTCTGCTTCCTATTCATCCATCAACATTTCAGTGTGGTCGGCATTTGCTGCTCGACTTGCTGCACTGGCGTAGGAACGAGTACAGTCCGCCTGCTCATGCCCAAAAGCGCGACAACCAGCGCACCTGGACACCCTGCAGTCGCAACGAATGTGTCCAGTGTTCTGGCAATGCAGGCACAGCCGCGCTCTTCCTGGAACGACCAACAATGCTGTGCCGCTCCCGAGACGCATCTGGCGGGGTATGCGATCCGTAGTAATGCCTTCCTTAAGTATTAGCCGGACGAATCTTGTAGTTGACTCGATTCCTTCGAAGTCTTCGTCCTCTCCACTTGTCGCTGATAACTTCTTCTCACTTCACCGTACTTCTGGAAAGCACGCCGTACAGTCTCTGCGTTGACGTCAAAGGGTACCAATGCAACTAGAGACGCACCTTTTGCCTCTCTGGGTCGGCAACGACGGAGGGCCGGTCTTTGACGCATTGTAGGCCAGCGTCAAGAAGTGTCTTCTTGGCCTCATCTGTCTTCATATAAGAAGCCAGACGTGCGACATCTGATACGCTCCTATGCCCGCTCACCTCTAGAATGATGCCTAGTTCCTGAGCGGCTTTCAGAAGTCATTAATGCCGTACGGGCATGCTGCGATGTCTCAGTGCAGAACCAACGTGCGCCTGAGTCCTTCTCCTGAGGGCAGTGGTGGCAGAATTAAACGGTAGTCCTTAGGAAGTGATGTGCCCGAGAAACCACGGCCAGCGTCGGCCGCTGTCACAGCTCTTGAAGAGCCTGCCATCCTGCGTCCGCACGCGTCAGAGACCAGAAGCAGAATGACTACGCCACGCAGATCGTGCATATGAGATTGTAAAATAACCATTTATCCGAGAACGCGCCGTTAAACTTCATGTTTACAAGTTGCACAGTTAAGACTGGCACAATATTCCTTTACAAATAAAAATTGCGTTTTGATTCGACAGTGACGAACGGCTTTCTGGCACAGAATTACGTGCAGATATTAGCAAGAGCGCAAAGTTTCTCTGAAGCATCTACATCTTAACTCTGAAAAAATCTCAAATTGGACTGGAGGAGCAGCCACAGATTGTCAGCTGTTGCTGCCAATAGCTTTTTTTCCTTTGATAATCGGTTGTAGCACTTGCTACTGGTCAACAAGTACAGATGATTTGCATGTCTTGTTTGGAAGGTATCCACGCACACCGAGTGAATATTGAGTATTTTTTTCGCGCGAGCGACGATGTAGCAGTACACATCCGGCATGCCAAATTACACATTTGCAGTTATATCGATACCTGCAACTAAAAAAAACCGTCGAAGAAATGACTAATGCAATCTGCTGAAAAAGTATGCCAGTATGTTAGTTCACTAACAAGTACCAAATTACTAACTCAAAATTGCGTGTTCTTATGAACGAGTCAGAGAAGTACCGGCTCCTGCGCTCAGGAGGAAGCTTTTGACAGCCTACGTTGCTGAAAGCACGGCACATCGATCGTCGTCGCTCATTGTGCGGGCACTGCACCCGTAGATAAATGGTCAATTTAGGCTCGGGAATGTCTAAACTGTACTTTAAAGTCTTTTTTACACTTTAGAATTGTGCCTACTTAAAGTGAAAAGCGCTGGCGGCAGGGTACACCAACTCGGGCGGCACGATAGTCCTCACTGGGACGGGGCACTGGGTAAAACTGCTTTCGAAGCAGCTGAGTTGCAATGAACTGTACTAAAGTGCTTATTTGGGCCGGTTGGTACATGGTCAACCGAAGTGAAAAACAGCGCGTAACACAGGTCAGCGCCTCGTCCGTCTCTTCTCTGTCCTGTGTTACGCGCTTGTTTTTTCACTTCGTTGAGTTGCAATGCTTGACGTTTCTGCATTTGAGCTTCGCCATATGTCTAACTGTTACCCAAACTGGGCCTGAAGTAAGTGGAAGGTCAATCAATGCCAGAAAATATTTACGGAGTAGTGATAGCGAGCGACAGCCGTCTTTCTGGCCTCCGCTGGCAGTATAGAGTGGGCGTGCCAGTGTACAGTAATATGCAGTCATATGAATACCGACAATAAAAAAACACCCATCGAAATACTGATGCAATCCACTGAAAACGTATGCCAGGGAGTCAGTTTACGAAGGCGTACCAAATTACTAATTGAAAATTGCGTGTTGTGACATATCAGTCGGACAAGAACCGGCTATGTGCGGCCGGCAGCTTTCGGTGACAGCCTGTGTAGCTGAAAGCGCGACGTTCAATCGTCAGCGCTCCTTGTGCGAATAACAAACACAAGACAAAATAGTTGATTTAGGTTCATGGATGTCTAAACTGTACTTTACAGTTATTATCACACTTGAAAGTTGTGTGTACACGAAGCAAGAAGTGCCGGTAACATATATACCAACGCGGCCGGCTCGACAGGCTTAATGTTCGCTTGGCCGGGCACTGGGTAAGACAGCTCTCGACGCGTTGAGTTGGTATGGTTGAAGATTCTGCAATTGAGCTTCGGAACATTTCTAACTCTTACCTGGAGTAAGAAGTAGAAGGATAAGCACGACCAGACATACATCTTATGCGGTGTGGCAGAATTGAACGACAGCTTTTTTTCCCGCCTCCACTGGGAAACCTTGTGAAGGGATCGAGAGAGCTCATTTACGTTTCCTCAACTTTGCGACAAAACAATTTCCTGCTTAGGAGTTGGCGTGCAAGCTCCATGGCTTACAAACACTGCAACTTGGAATCGTTACAGCAATACACGGGATGATGCGAATATGGCCGGTTTACGCGGTGGCATATGCAAAAAAAGGTGCAATATAGTTGTTGCGATGTTTACGCGCGCCGCCAAAATGCGTACGCTCGGTATTGTTAGGGTAGCATATCTCACTGCCATCGAATCAAGCGTTTTATATTCAGTGACAGCGAAACATACCACGGCACTTTCTAAAATAACGTGCACGCTGCGATGGTCGAAACAGTGCGTGCTCCAGTATTCACCACC
This sequence comes from Rhipicephalus annulatus, assembly GCA_013436015.1. NCBI lineage: Eukaryota > Metazoa > Arthropoda > Arachnida > Ixodida > Ixodidae > Rhipicephalus > Rhipicephalus annulatus. The sequence continues at coordinate 726 of WOVY01007874.1, read as the reverse complement.
GCTTGCCAGTGAAAATTCTAGTGCTTCCAGCACTTCGCTTTCACGAACTTTACACGCAAAAATACCACATAAAAACGCTCTGGTGTGATTGTAAATGCCACCCCGGTTGTCTATTATCATCGATACAGCCTTCCCTTCAGTGTAAAGCTATCCGCTCCAGCCACTGGAAGTTGTACCCTATTGAAACACACTTATAGCTATAGTCTTCAGATTCGGCGTCTGTGGTGGCGACATGCCTGAAAAACCCTTTTTCGTATAACTTTCTTCAAGATCGCTTGCAAGTGGCACTTTGTTTTTGCAATTTGTGCACGTGTGGTTCTGATACCAACATTGCTCTGCCTCATGATTCTTTCTGTAACGCCAGCAAGCACTTCGTTGCTCGTTATCATGCCAAACTTTAGACCATGAAGCTAGACTTAGTCTGAGTCCCCTATCACAGTCGCAGTTGCCACGAATCACGTTGAAGTGACTGCAGCGCAATCAGTCTCGCATTTCAGTTACTAATGCATGCACTCACTGTACCCAGACTAGATATCAACTGTCAAACACCCGTGAACCATATCTGTGTACCAAGATCCGCGGTATGCGTGTATGAGTCGCACGGCAATAGAGTAAAAGGTTTTAAGACATACATGAATAAATTTTCATGTTATTTAGGCGATGATTACAGTCATGTTCCACGGACTCTCTTAGCCTTCTGTTCATATTCTGGTCTACAATAAAATA